>JASSUY010038188.1:0-31204 GCA_032466535.1 Forpus xanthops | reverse complement strand
AAGGGGTAACGGGTTCAAACTTAAATAGGGGAAGTTTAGATTGGATCTGAGGAAGAAATTCTTTACTGTAAGGGTGGGAGGCACTGGAACAGGTTTCCCAGGGAAGTTATGAATGCTCCATCACTGGTGGTGTTCAAGGCTGGGTTGGACAGAGCCTTGGGTGACATGGTTTAGTGGGAGGTGTCCCTGCCTATGGCAGGGGTGTTGGAACTAGATGATCTTAAGGTCCTTTCCAACCCTAACTATCCTGTGATTCTATGTCTTCCATTTCATATACAAGTTTAATTACTCTAATTTTCTTCATGCAATTTTTCACTTTCTGCTATAATAATAATGACATAGATAAGTAGTAATAAGCTAATACAGTAGTAAAGAAGGATTATAACATGAAATGGGTATTAAAAAAAGCAAAGTTTCTGTGTCATCAATACAGCAATAAAAAGGTGTTAACAAAAAATCTTGGTCTAAGAGGGAGAAGCAATTTCTCAAGTGCTAAAGCTTTAATCTAAATTGTGTTGAAGAAGACAGGGATTTCCCCACGGACTATGATAAAGCTTTTACAGGTGCCCAAACCAGTACTCGCAGTCTTCAAGATAGTGAATCCTTTTTGTCTGCTCTCTTCTCTTTCCAGCTTCTGTATGTGCAGTTTCCAAAGACTGGTGGCCTCATGAGAGGGTCTTCTGTGATTCAGCTGAATTAATAGAGCTAGTGTTTGATTTTTCTGCTCTTGACCTTCTACTGGCACCATCAGTGTACCTGACAACGTCTGCCACATGTCATTCAATCACTTGTCTTATTTGGCTGGTGCTTATTTGCTCTTCTTTCAAAACCGTGTTTCTTACTCCTGCCCCAGGATTTTTTCCATTTGTTTTCCCAGGGCAACCCTGGTTTTACATGAAGAAGCCTGTGATACAGTCTTTCCTGAACTCAACCAAGGGCCAGTATGTAGAAAGCTGAACATTTTTGGCTCTTAATCACTTTGAGCACTTATTTAATTTCTTTCTTAAATTGAAACAGAAGTCATAACTGTTCTACAGCACATTGCTCAGATCCCTCTGGCAAATGCTGACCTAGACTGAATGTTTAAATGTGTGGTGTCATGCTGGTGTATCAGGTTGGGTTCAATAATAGGTAGTGTGTTGCACCTTGACAATCCCACGTGAAGCCTTACTTTGAGAAATTAATGGAGAAATCACTTCCAAGAGGCTTTAACAGAATATATACCCCAGGTACGCTGGCCTGAATTTGTTTGAATTTGGCAGTTCAGCACAGATATCTCCAAACCACGCTTTCCTAATCCCTCTGGTAGTACCATAAGCTTGTATGGCAGCAGCTGCTGGGCAAAGATGCCCAGTTCTTAACAAGTTTAGTACTGTGTCTTAATAGTTTCCAAGTAGCACTTCTTATTCGCTTCAAGTAGGGCTAGAAGATTACACAGTTCCATCCCCAAATGAGAAATCTTTATACACTGGAGCATGTCCAGGTGCTATTTCAGGTTTTGAAACAGAGTTCCAAAAGTCTTTGTTGTATAGAAAGAATTAGGACTTAATAAAATACTATGCGGTTATGCTGTATTTGAAATATCTCCCTCCCCAACCCCCACAAAAAAAAAACAAAACAAAGCCCCCCCAAAAAACCCCAACAAAATGATCAGGATTTTCATCATCCATTGTCCAGTATAGATCTGAGAATTCAATTTTTTGCATAACTGCTTTGTCCAACATTATTCTGAACTGCTACATAGCTATGGGAGCTACTGTCTCCTTGCTTGCATCGCTTGCTGATGCATAAGATTCCTGGCATGGCTTCACTAAGGGGAAATCCTGCCTTACCAATCTGGTGGACTTCTATGATGGGGCTATGGAAGTGATGGACAGGGTAGAGCAGTTGATGTCATTTACCTGGACTTGTGCAAAGCATTTGACAGTGTCTCACATGCCATCCTTGTCTCTAAGTTGGAGAGACATCAATTTGATATGCCATCATCTTTTTCAGAAGAGAAGATCCTAATAAAAAAGGCTAGTAAAAAGGGGTGGCTGGCTTCTAGCTTTTCTTCCTCAAGGATCCCAGAAGCAGAGAGTGCAAGAACCAATTTTAGGCTACCACCTTTAGAGGGTCGCTGGGAAGCCAAATGCAGCTCACAACTGTGGAAGTTAGGACAATGAGAGATGCTTCTTTCATTACTTTGTTCTTCTGTGTTTGGAATGCCAATATTGATTAAAGTCATTTTTGTATCATCTCTTTGCAGATTTTCTCAGTGCACTGTTGTTGGTAATTTACAGCAGAACACTTTTAGCAGTAACAGTAACTAACATCTGAAAGTGGGTTATACTCATCTAAAAGCTTGGGCGATGTAAAAGGCAAGGTTTTCAGGAAAAGGTAATATCATGTATTATAACAGCTGATATAGCTGAAAAGGCATGGACACGTTTACAAACACCCATGCCCTTCTTAGGTTTGCTGCAGAAATGGAGACTGTAGAGAAACAAAACTCCAGCACCTCCCTTTCAAATGTGACATTTCTAAAATGACTCTCACTGCTGCAAATTAGTGTAAGTTTAGAATAAGTCTGATTTATAGCCATAGCACGTTGTTTTAGAAGTTGTTTATTTAAATGATTACTTCTTCTGACATATACTAGAAGATAAACATGTAAATGAGTAAACTATGTGAGTGTTTTGTGAGTAGCCTCTTCCATTCATTTTATGCCATTCACTTCTGAATTTATTCCACAGTTATTACAGCTACTGCTGCTACATGTTCCAGACAAAAAATGTCTTCTCAGCTGAAGGAATCAGTGTACCTTACAAGACCCACAGGTTTTATCACATTTTCGTTTTGATTAGTAAGTTCCTATTTTCATAGTGAAAAGTAATGATAATTCATGCAATAATTCTCTCAGCTAACAAAACTAGGGAGCTATATTTTAGAGATGCATAATTAAACATGATGGGAAGACGCCTTATTCCATGGCCTCACATTTCTTTCCATATTAACATGATATTTATGAATATAAAGGAGAAAAACGGGTTTCTAATTGGATGAAATGTATTTATCTTCTGCTTATAATCCTGAACTGGCCTTTTTTAATCCCACTCTATTGAAAATATCATTCAGTGTAAGTTCATATCTGCAGCAGTTGTGCAATAAAAGGTTCTCTCCCTTTGCCATAGAGGTGTGGTATCTCATTTTGAAAACTGATATATAGCCCTGGTCCCTCTTGGTCCTCTGATCAAGCACCAAAGGGTAGCGAAGGACTAAGGAGTAGTGAAGGACTGAAAATATCCTGTGGTCCTGATCTCAGCTTACTGAGAGTAGGGTTTCTGCCTACCCGGTGTCATGTGGAATGTTACGAGCCCATGTAGCCAAAAGGCTGTTTTCCCTCGTGGCCTGGGAAGGCTGCCTTTAATAGGAGAAAAGGTGTCTGGTGGAGCTGAAACTTTCTTTTTTTCCTCTCTCTTTGCCTCTTCCTGGTGCCTTTTTTTCTGACTTCTTGCTATCTGCTGGGGCGGAACTGAGACTATTTTGATGTTACCCTAATTTCTTATCCTATGTTCCATCTCCAAAACAGCTTCATTTCAGTCAGCAGCTCATTGTTTGGTATTCTGTTGATTGCTTGGTCAGACTTTGCAGATCTTCTAATGGTGTGAGGGAGATAAGCAAGATCTGATACTGGCACAAATGTCAGTTCTTGATGACTAGGCATTGAGGGGTGATGTATGTGTATGGTCCCCTTTTTTTCTTCCGGGCTTCAGCTACAATAAGCATTAAATCTGTTACTAGTGAGGCTGGCTAATAAAGCCCATCACATTCTGGCTGGCATTTGTCATGCTTAATTGCAGGCACGTATGGAAGCAACCGCTTATATTTCCATTCAGTTGGTGCACAGACACTGGTGTTTCTAGTGTGAGATTCATGAGACTTATTTTAGACTTTTACAGTGATTATTTCTGCCCATGGCCTGTGACAAAAATATAAATGCAAATCTTAAATGTCTAAAAGCCAAAAGTTTGAGTGTAGTGTCTACAGTGTAGATATGGAAATTTAGGTCAGATTGATCCCTCTGTTTGTGCATTTTACAATCATACCCCTTCTTTAGGCAAAGTGGTTAAATGTCAATTGCTCTAGCAGCCACTGTCTCTAGCAATGGAACTAAACTATGAGGAGAGACACTTTTCTGGAGGCTGCTGTCTGGTCCAGACCCTCACACCCATTGATGCCTCATACTACCTCATGGCCAAAGGTGGACTGTAGGCAGATTCTCATTCCTGTGGCCATTCTCATGTCTTAACATGAGCAATAGAACCTAGTAGATTTTTTTTCAATAATTTTTTACAATTGAAACTATTTCCAGAAGAGAACTGGTGGGGAATGTTTTTAACAATGTTCTTCCTGTATCTTTGCTCAAGGCCCATGCAACATACATGTTTCAGTTTGAACAGCAGGCCAGCACTGAAGGGATCTTTGGAAATCATAGACTGTTATACACCAGATAATTGCTTAGTGTGCTGACTCCTGTGCATGTTTCTGATGTGCAGTACAGCTTTATAATGGTATTGCAGAATAACATCAGGGTATTACTTTTTCTTTCTTAATAACTAATCATTGGAAAATTTGATGTTGTCTGACAGTTTTACCATGGTCAAATGCAGTCTAAATCTTTGCTGAGAGCAATACTGAGCGTATGGAAGGAAAACAGCAACAGTGTCTGAATTACAGCCTTCTAGATAAATCAATACTGATTTTAAAATTAAGCTGTTAAAGTTTCTGCATGTTGTAGAAAACGGTGCAGGTCAGGCTAATGTACAAACATATTTTTGTCTTGGGCAGAATGTGTGTAAAATGCAGCAGAGCTGTCATGACTTTATTAACAATCCTAAAATGTAATCACTGTTTTCTAATACACATCTTAATATTTAAGTGTTTTCACATCTCTGTGTCTTCAGAAAACAACTTCTTCCATTGAAGTGCTGACATTTTCCTTAAATAAGAAACTCCAAACCTATGCTTCATTTTCACAAAATAAATTATGCAATAAGTCTTCTTTAATTATCTCCTCTTTGACTGCTTTTTTGCCTGAATTGTTCATTGCTCTTGCAGAGAAAATAAACCCCTGAATTTCCCTAATGGTTACTGTGTATGCCAGCCATAGTGTGCATATTCTTCAAAGGATCACTCCCATGACGCAATCTCAGTGCTCCCCAAAGCTCACTAGTGATTACCATGTTATGTTTTAGCAGCGACTGTGAAGTGGTGGGGAGTGCTCATTGCTAGTTTTTATTCACGATAAAAGCTTTGTACCATTGAAAATTGCAAACTGCATACTGATTAATGTGTGAAAGACAACTAAGGTCATGACTGCATATAAAGTGGGATAGTTGCCACATATTGTTAGATTGATCAAACAGGATGGAGAAGTGAATGAACCACACATAACAGATGTTAGACACATCACTTAGTGGACTATTAGAAGGTGCTTGGATGTTATTATGGATAAGACAATGCAAGGAGCTGCATAGGAGGGTAAACACTTGGCTTTCTTCCCGCATAATGTGCCTTTTTGTTTTCTTCCCTATTTTCACAGATAAATAGCATGGTTATGTTTGGTCCTGAAGGCTTCTGCACCTCTGACCTGCAAACAAACTGGAGGCAATAGTACAGAAAATCCCAGCTGCTTTGTTCTCAGCTCCTGGTGGAGCGTTGAGATCAGGCTAAATGTAAGTGATCAAAGTACTCTCTTGGACAGTGTAGGATTTTGAGAGAATACCCTGACAAATCAATACCTTCTGTATTTGTACAGAGGGCTACACAGCTGAATCCTCTCTGAAGACTTACTTTTCCCTAGAAAGCCTTTGGTTGTTACCCAAAGCAGGATTGGATGTATCAGTCAGTGACTGACTAGACTCTGTCCTTCAGGTCAAACTCTAGCAACATATCAAGACACTGAGACTAACTCTGGCTGAGACTAGACCAATACACAGCTGAAAATGATCTTTTTCTTGTACCAGGCACTCAGTGACTGTCAACACTGAACCTGCAAAGTCTAAGTTCTTCTTCCATGTTCAGGCCCAGAATGATTTTCTACTGAAGACGCATGCATCTAAAGACCCATCTATGGCTTTATAATCACCACTTCTGCAGGAGTTTGGAGCTGTGGCATGCTTTTGACACCTGACAGAAGCCAGGCCGATAAGGCTTTCTCTTTTGCAACAGCCTTCCAGAATAAAAGATTTTTTTTTTTAATAAATATTTTTGTAATAAGTATAGTATTTTTTTTCCTTTTCCAATTTTTTTTTAACAACTTGATTCAGTCTTTAATTCCTAAACGTGACAGGTGACCTCTTTGGGCCAAGTTTTAACTTACAGCTTGTATTTATAAGAGAGAAGTAGGCCATGGAAAACCAGGCTTTGAAATGGAAATTCTGCCTCAGCTATAGCTCACACCAGTGCTGTTCAGAGCCCTATTTTGTTTTCTTTTTCCCATAGTCAGCCAAATCAGGTTCACTGCTCCTTGTTCAAAGGAGAAGTGTTAACTTTCCAGAATTCCCTGTGCTGCTGCTTGTGAGCTTTACAGATGCTGTCAAATGCTGTATCCAGTATTCCATGTCTTTGAGCAGGTCTTAAGTTTCTAAGAAAAGGCTAGTCTCTGAATTCCAAAGCCTTCGAGCTAAATCTACGATACAGGGAACACAAACAAAACTGAAGGTATATTTTCATATTCCAGTGTTTGCACGTTATTTCTAGGCCAGTGTATGCATTTCTGCTGGATAAACTTATCCCAGCTGCATGCTTCTGTCTTACCAGGCTTCCATTAAAATCAGTAGCTGATCATACAGTATGTGCAAACCAATATTGGCTATTTGTGTAAACAGCCAATACAACACTGGAAAGTTCCTGAAATGTTTTCTTAGTAATTAAGTGAAGTGAGATAAAGTGAAAGTTAGATGAAAGAGAAACTGGAACTGCTACGCAACTGGATGGCCACTCTATCTATTTGTGAGCTATTATTAACATATTCTTACTTTTTAAGCAAGTATGCTGTCTCTCTTAGTGTTCATTTTGCTTCTAAATATATGAATTCCGATCTCATTCTATTTGCTCAAGCAGCATGTTTTGGCAGAAGGCAAAATTTTCTGCAGAGCGGCTTGCAAATGTTGCATTGTGAAGTGTTTGGTGGTGATGCTCGGGAAATGATCTTATGTGATTTGTGAAGCATGTTGCACACATATGCAGTACCTGAGAGAATGAAACTATGAGCACAGTGTAACATGCCCAGACCTTCCACAGGGTAGCATAATGCATAACTCCCTGGCATTTTATCCAGTGCTGAAACAGCAGGATTTTAGCTGACAATTTTGCCTGGCCATCTGGTGAAAGAGTGTGAAAGAATTTTACAAGGACTAATTATTTCCTAGATTAATATTGCTGACAAGTACTCCATGAAACAGTGTGTATGTTTTCAGAGTATTATGCTACTAGAAATGCCATTAATTATTTTGCCTGTGATTTGCCAAACATTCCGATTCTGTATGTTGGCGTTCTGCCTCAACTTTGCTATCTGTGTGTATCACAGGCTATACCATAGTATTTATTTCAGATCTTTCTGGAGATTTTTCCATTTTCAGATTTAAGAGCCTGGACTAGGTAATTTTTAACAGCAGACATTAAAACAATCTAACTTTTTAACGCAGTTTTCTTCTCAGAACTTGTAAAAATCTGCTTACTAAAAGTATGCTCAGTGTGCTCAGTGAGCTGTATTCTCAGTCTAACTGCTCCAGGCACTGCAGTTTAAACTGAATTTAACAGTCATATGCATTGTTTGACTTTTCAATGTTTGTTGTTTTTTTTTTAAGTCACTGTGACATAGTGACATTTTATACATTGTAACTAAGGTATGGTATTTATTATGTTATAGAAATGAACAATACAATATTGGCTATACATATTAAAAGTATTTATGCTACACATGAAGGCATGTCAGTTATTTGGTCAGAGATATCAAATAGTCAATATGACCATCAGAAATAGTAAAATAATGATAACCATATTTCTGGTTTCAAAATAATGGATATATTTTTAATAAGTTTGAACCAATTTTGCTTTCAGGGCTTTACTGGATTCTGATTGATGATGATTTTCTTCCAACATAGAAATCAGATGCAATTTCACATCTGTCAGAGAACTGTTGCTTTCATTGATATACCTACAGAGCTCTTATTAAGAATAATTTAAAATTAAAGTGCCCATAACTTCTCTTTGACTTTCTGTATCACTTCCCGTGGCTTTAAGGTCTTTTAACATCTAAGGTGTACAAACCCCATCTGATCTGACAAACTTCTCTAGGTTTTTCTGTTGTTAAAACAGATGTCCTGCCTTATTTACTGTAAAGTGGAACAACCACCCAGTGGAGCAACACATATGGTCTAAATTCACTGCCCTACATTCACTGGTAAAAGGCAAATCTCTGGTGAAACCTTGTGGAGAGAAGAAGCATCATGTTATCCCTTCAGAGAGAAAAAAAAAGAAATCAAAGACTTTATAGAGCACGGGGGAGTTTATATAAAAAGAAAGTGTTTTCAGGGTGGATAACTCTGTAGAAAAATAAAAGGCATTTTAGACTGGAAATAGGATCATGGTGGAATTTATGCAAGGGCAGTTGGGAGATAAAATGGAGATAAAAAGGAAAAGGTAAGATTTATGATGGGGAAGTAAGATGCACCTTGTTAATGAAGGAGGGATGCAGTCTTTAGGGAGAAGGGTGTTCTTGCTTGGGAGAAACCTCTGGGCTTTGCAAACTGTACTCAGTAGTATCACCCAACCCAAATCCCAAAGCTAGTACATGAACTTTTCAAGGGGAAAAATATTATCACTGGTCATTGAAAATGGAACAAGTAGGATGAGAAGGCACAACTCAGTGGCTTAGATTATTAAACTGCTTCAGAGATACACTTCCCATTTCTTACTACAAGGACTACTGTGGTCAACCCAGAAACTTCTTATGAACGCACAAATAAATCCTATGTCCTTTCCGATTTGTTATCTTTGCATTTGGCAAGCATTTTCTTTATTTGTATGAACCTCTTAGAGCTTTAGCACAGCATAACTCAAGAATTTGCTCTCAATGCAGTGTCTGCCTAACCCTGGCTCTAGCTGAATAGTGGCTTTATACTCCAGTGAGGGGATCTGCGTCTTAAAGACAGAGTGCCACGGACATCACTATTAACAATGACCCAAAGAAGTAGCTTGGCTCCTTTTCCAGTAACTCCCTGCTCCCAGTAGTGTTTTGCAGTGAGTCTGTGTTTCTCTGTGTGATTTTGACTCTGGAGCAGGTAACATAAGGAAGCTGAGTCAGAAGAGAGCAGAAGACAAAGTCTTGAAGAGCATGAAGGCAAGTGTTTTTACAAAACAGGCTACATGACTGCACTTTACTTTCAGCTGCCATAAGCACAGGTGATGGTTTTCCTTGAAGGAGTTTGACCTGTTTTCCAAAGGTTTTTCCAGAGCCCTGCCCATAGGATTCACAATGCTAACTATAGGAAATACTATTGCAAAGCACCGAGCCAAGATTCACCTGACTTTAACCATATAAAAGAGTCAGGATGATTCAGGCCACACGTCTAACTTGAATTTCCATTGAGAAGTGCCTCTTTCTTTCAGAAGTGCCTCTTTCTTTCAGCAGGTTGAGTACATCTGCTTGACTTGTCTAAATTTAATGCTTGCCTCTTAGGCAGTTTGCCTGTTGGAAAGAGACCCTGCTCTGCAGAGATGAAGTGATTTGACCACCACTAGAATTGGCCAAAGTCCAGAGACCAGAGTTCAGACCTTCAAGGCAGAGGCTCTGGTCAAATGTAGAGATTCCATTGTAGTTGTCTATGTCTGAAGTACCCCTCAGGCATGTTCAGGCCAGCAGAGAAAACCATCTCATCTCAGTCTGAGCTAGTTAGAATCATAGAATGGTTTGGGTTGGAAGGGAGCTTAAATATCACCTTGTTCTACACATCCACTCCATTGGCAGGGACTAGACTAGGTTGCTCAAAGGCCCATCCAACTTGGCCTTGAACACTCCCAGGGATGGGGCAGCCACTGGGCAACCTGTTCCAGTGTTTCATCACCCTCACAGTAATGAATTTCCTCTAAATATTTAATCTAAATCTTCCCTTTTTCAGTCTAAAGTCATTCTTCCTTGTTCTATCTCTACCTGCCCTTGTAGAAAACCCCTCTTCAGATTTCTTGCAGGATCTCTTCAAGTACAGGAAGGCTACTATAAGGTCTCCCTTGAGCATTCTCTTCTTCAGGCTGAACAAGCCCAGCTCTCTCAGTGTGTATTCACAGCTGAGGTGTTCCAGTCCTCTGACCATCTTCATGATCCTCTTCTGAAGTCTCTCCAGCAGGTCCGTGTTCAGTACTCAAGGTGGGGTCTCACAAGAACAGTGTATAGTGGGAGAGTCACCTCCCTGAACTTGCTGGTCACGTTACTTTTGATTCAGCCAAACATACAGTTGGCTTTTTGGGCTGTGAATGCACTTCTGAGTCATACTGAGCTTCTTGTTGACCAACATCCTCAAGTCTTTCTTCTCAGGGCTGTTCTCAACTCCTTCATTTCTCAGTATGTACTGATACAGTGGCTTGCCCTTGACCCAGTTGCAAGAGCTTGAACTTGGCCTTGTTGAACATCACAAAGTTCACATGAGCCCATCTCTCAAGACTGCCAAGGTCCCTTTGGGTGACATCCTTTCCCTTCAGCATGTTGACCAGATGTTAAACAGTGCCAGTCCCAACACTGATCCCTGAGGAATGCTACCTATCACTTATCTTCACCTGGACATTGAGCTGGTGCTCACAACTCTTTGAATGCAAACATCAAGCCAATTCCTTATCCACTGAGTGGTCCATATATCAAATCCATGCCTCTCCAGTTTAGAGACAAAGATATCATGCAGGATAGTGTCAGACGTTTTGCACAATTCCAGGTAGATGGTGTCAGTTTTATTTCCTTTATCCAGCAATGCCGCAACCCCATCATGGAAGGCCATTAAATTTGTCAGGATTGGTCTGCCCTTATTGAAGCCATGTCACAGAATCATAGACTCACAGAATGATTGGTGTTGGAAAGGACCTCTGGAGATCATCTAGTCCAGCCCTTCTGCTAATGCAGGTTCATCACTAGCAGGTTGCAGTGCATCACATCCTGGTGGGTTTTGAATGTCTCCAGAGAGGGAGACTCCACAACCTCTGAGCAGCCTGTTCCACTGCTCTGCCACCTTCATAGTAAAGAGTTTTTTTCTCATATTCAGATGGACACTTTGTATTTCAGTCCATCTCCTTACTGTCCATGTGCCTTGGCGTAGTTTCCAGGAATATTTACTCCATGATCTTGCCAAGCATTGAGGTGAGACTGACATGCCTGTAGTTCACAATTTCTTCCTTTTTTCTCTTTCAAAAAATGGGGATTATATTTCCCATTTACAGTTAGTGAGAACTTCACCAGACTGCCATGACTTCTTGAACATTATAAATAGTGGCTTAGCCACTTCATCTGCCAGTTCCCTCAGGACCTGCAGAAGCATATCATCAGGTCCCACCTTCAGGTTTTTGCATCTGATCATCTCCTGCAGCAGTCAGTTCTTCATTTTCCTGCAGAATGAGTCAGATGAATTGTGACCTGAAAATACCTTATTTTCTCTATTGTTTGTAAAAGGAACTTGAGGACATTAGCTTCTCTGTAGATGCTTGCAGAAAGGTGAGTCCAGACTCTCACTGTAGCCCTTACACTACAAATGCAGCTTTTAACAATGACAGCAAATTGCAGCAAACTGCAGCCTCTGTTGGATCTGTGCACTGGTATAGGGAACAGACTGGGCTAGTCGGAAGACTGTGAATTGGTAGCTCACTCTTGATCCCAGTGTGCTGCTGTGTGTTGTCAATGATGAATCACTAGTGAATAAAATTCTAAATCTTGATTCTAGTCGCTTTCACCAACAAAAAAGCAAATGATAGGTCGTCACCTGTTATTGCAGGTAGGGCATGAACTAGTAAGACATAGTTTTAGTACCAATGATTGTTTAAATTTAAGGCCCCCATTCTCCCTCTTTTCAACAGTTTCATCATCTCACATTTTTCTCAGTGCTCTGAAGACACCTTTTCTCACACAAGCATCTACCTGCTGCCTCTTCTCTGCATTACAGGGCTAGGGCTCTTTCTCCCATATATCCCTTGCTCCTGATTCCCTTTTTTTCTTATTAATACATGGCCAGCCTGTTCTCACAGCAACTTGGGTTGGTTTAAGCAATATGAAAGGGTAGAAAAAATTGAAATAAAACTGAGTTGTGTAGTTTGAAATGCCTTCCTACTGAAGAGCTGAGTGACAGAGCATTAAACAAGATAAACTTGAACATTACAGGCGATTTAAATCTGTTGCACTCTCACAGTGTGAAAATTCGCTGTGTGTTGGAGCTACATATGTGCAAGAGGAATAGGCTGTGTGTGAGATTTGAATGCCCTGTCTTAACTTTCCAGCTGCTATTTTTATTACATTAGCTCATAGAGCATCCAACTGAGAAGACTTCCTTGCTGTGTTAAGTACAAGAAGTATGCAAGAAGTTTTATAAAGTCTTTGACCAAAGACTATAGCCTTTTACTGAGTCCTGAACAAACCAAAGAAAAGCATGCAAGCTAAACACACAGGTCAAACAAGAGGCAAAAAGGAGAGAAAAATGTGTGGGGGACCCACCATGAATTGAAAAGAGGTGGAGTAATCATCTATACTGTTTTTATAAATCTGGTTTTATGCATCAGTCAGCATTTTCTTGGATGACTTCAGTGGCCCACACTAGTCAAGCAGATGAAATACACCTGTATTGTGTGAGACAAATCCCAACAATGAATTAAAAGGTGCAGCAGCAATAAAGGATCTGTTCTTGTAAATTACTCAGTGCACCTTCAAATTACCCCTTTTAAAAAGACTGAGGTGGAGCCAAGAAGTGAGCAAGGCCAGTATAATTACAAATTAAGCAAATCTCTTGTTGTCTCTCCAAACACTAGCTTTGTGTTGCACTATTTCAAGTAATATCTTCTCACTAGGCTATACTTCTCAATGAAATATCTGTAATGTATTATATGGTTGTATAGTATTCTTCTATCCCAGGTTGGTTGGTGTCATAGCTGATCTCCAAGATCTCCTCACGTTAATGGGGCTAGAGGTTTTTTAATGCTGGATATTTCAAAGCATGCTATTCAGTTGACTTCTACAGTCTCTGTACACTATGGTGCTATCTCCCTCTTTTACTAGAAGCCCTGTTATGTTACATACTGAAAGGTTTACACTGAGCCACGCTTATTTCATGAGCGGCCCCATTTGTACAAGGTGCTTCACCATGTGGCTTTGTGGTTTAACCCCTTCCAAAAGTAAAAAGTTTTTTCCAAATATGCTGTGTTTAAGTATGTTGCTTTGATTTCTTTTGGGCTGTGTGTGTGCATAAATATATGTTGAAACAGGACAGAATAGAAAATGTTGTAACTTCTTGCAGCAAATAATTGTTTTGAAAGTGGAGAATAATCATAACACTGTGTTTACTTGGCTGTAGATTGACTCTGTATGGATAGAGAATGCAAATCTGAGCCTTTTTTTTTTTGACTGTTCAAAGGAGCTGTACAAGATGGTGGGCTCCCAAATGGATGCATCCATGCTAAGATCCCTGCTTCTATAAGGAGCTGTATGTGCAGAATGACAGTTGAGAGGCAAGGACTCCTGACAGGAGGGTTAAATTGTTTATTCCTTTTCTTAATGGTGTTCTCTATGACACTTATTTTCTTACCTGGAGGACATTGTGTAGTCCACGAGTCCAGACTCACTTGTCACATGCTTCACATCCTGTAATCCTTTCAGAATTTTACCATCTCCCACTTTAGAAGTACTAGGCTAGCAAATGTTCTCTCGTAAAGGCTGGGAATCACCTTCTACTTCATACTGTATATATTTATCCTATACTGGCTGCTAGGTTGTACTTGCTTTTGTGACTCAGATTTACATAGCTTTACCCAGGTATCATTCTCATAGTGTATATTTTTAGATTAGGCCCCTTGTGCTCCCCTGGAGACAGAGATCAGTCTGTCTCAGCTTTTGTTTCACTAGACTAAACAAGCCACATTCTCTTTTCTCCTTTCCCAAAACAGGTTTTCAACTCCCGCACTCACCTTAAATGCCATTACCTGTGTATTACACTGAATGTGGCTTGCCATCTGGGTTGCTTGATATCTCACCAATGCTTTATACAGAGACACCTTTATTTGTGAATCTGTGTTGAAAATGTGTCTGTAAGATTGCAATTGCCTTCTGTTTGGCTGTACCACATCCCAAACCCACAGTTGCTTTATAATAATTTAGTTGAAGAAGATTCATTTCCATCTGATGAGCATTCAGGTCTTAGCTGTTACTTCTGTTGTTAATCCATAAGGGCAAGACAGAAATGATATGAGCTTACTGACTATCACAGAAAGTAAGTGCTGGAACGAAGACAGATCTGGACATGGCTTGATCCCACTAGTGCCAGATGTGACATCAGACTTTTCTTGGAAAACTTTCTGGTTTTAAGCAAGATAACATTGATGCCATGAAAGTCACGGGAATAGGTTATTTTTATTATTGTCCTTGTCTCCAAGATAACATCCCTGATTTGTGTTACAGCACATAATAAGATGAAGTCACATTCAAAATAGTTACTTTGCTTATCAGAAGGAAGCAGTATTATTTCTGTAGGGCACAGCCATGGCTAATCACTTTGCTTGCATTTGTGCTTCTCAAAAAATACCCCAGAGTATATGATAAGGATAATGGCTTCACACCACAATTTCTCACCCAGCACTCCCTTTTCCAGGGACATGGAAAATGCTGATGACAGGAGAGCTTTGGACCCTTTACTTAGAAGGTGTCTGTGGAAGGTGTGTGCGCTGCTGATGACTAGCAAGTAATTAGAACAGGAAGGCAGAAGACAGCCTGAATGCTCATGTGCCATTTTCAGATAGGAAAGCACTCCGCATAATCTTCCACTGATCAAACAGGGATTGGGCTAAGCCAGGACTTGGCTGACTGTAATATTCCCCTTGCCAAGGAGGTCAGGGCTAGGCCAGGCTGGCGGGAGCTGGTGGAGCAAACCACCAAGGTTGTTTATTTATGTGGAAGGGCAAGCAGAGGTTCCTCAGCTCGCAGGAGGACCTCCCTGAGCTGAGCAGCATTTTCCCTAGGTTTCCAGGTACGTGCAAGGAACACAGTCTGGGCCTCATTACAAAGGAAATAAATTAAAGCAAGAGAAGTCTGCAAGAGAACAAAGAAAAGGAGGAATTTCTCAGGATCTAGTTCAGAGGAGAAAAAGATATATAGTTAGACATGAGTGCTCTTTTTAGCAAAGCACCAGGAAACGAGAGTTATTTAGCCTGACTCCGTACTTCTTCAGTTTTGATTGCTTACCTTGTGCTTTTCTCTCATTATTTTTCAACTTTTCCAAAATCTGAAGGGTTTCCTGTGAGTAACAGTTCTGCCTCAGAAAGGCCAGAGCTGTTATAGCTGTTATTTGCAAGTGGGTGCAATTTCCTCCTCTTTTATGATTACACTTCTCTGCTGTCTTTCTGGTTCTCAGCCTATTCCAGTTCCTTTTACTACTGATTTTATTTTCCCTTTCCTTGCAAATGACTGATTTCTCAACACTTGCTTCCTCTTTTTTTTTTTCATTTTTACATATAATCTTGTTATTCATTAAGACTGATTAACTGTTTCCTGCCTTCCTGCTTTCCCTTAGCTTTCCCTCTGCTGTCTGTGCAAACACTCTTCAGCACTCTGATATTGTCCTTGTGTCCATTGTGGCTAATTAATCCAGGCTTTGCACTTTCTTTGTAGGTCATTGTGTGGCTTCATGCCAGCTGACTCAGACCCTTTTGTCCTAAATGTCAAATAAAACCAGCTGGTCAAAAAACTATTCACTATATTAAGAAAAAATGACAAAAAAGATCTTTAGAATATTTAATTTATCCATGAAAATGCATTTTCAGAATTAATCTTTTTAAAACATACTCATTATTGTCAGTTGTTTCCTTCTTCTCTTCACTAATTAGAAAATACAAAGCCAAAAACTTTCCCACAAAAAATGTATAGAATTTTAATGGCAAACAGGATTGTTCTGACCAAAAAATTAACCTGCTTTAGTAAACCCACAGGAGTGAAAACCTGCTCTTTTTACAGGCAGCAGATGTTTTGCTGTGAACATTTCTTGCCAGGTACTTCTGCAAGGTTTAGCTGCATCTGGAGGATGAAAGCCTGCGCTACATAGTGCTCTAGACAGACAGGTAGAAAAAGATATTTTGATGCAGAAGGTAATGGGGTGCTCCAGGCACCTCCCTACAGAGTTTGGTTTTGGCTTTAACACAATACAAGAAATGGGGTAGAAGACTGACAACTGCGCTTGGGGGATTCCACTGGCAGTATCTGGTTTTTAAAAGCTGAAGCCACAAATACCATGTTAATGTATATATTGGAGTGTTTCTTACATACACTATTTTCAAAGGTAAAGAGGCTGGAAGAGAGAAAGAATTTCAGATTGCAGGATGAGGCCATTACTATTCATGGCCGATTCAGCATTTTGGGCTTATTTCATTTGGTTTAGGAGCCCAGGAGTACAGTGAAGTTTTTCACAGTATCCCATGAAGTTACAATTTTATTGGCTATATTTTCTTATTTTTCTGCAGCCACATCTACACAGGTGAACTAAATGGGGAGACTTTCTGAGCACTCAGATTTGATCTCCACCTGGTTAAACTCTTAGAGTGGCAGCTGGTGCATCTTTGGCCAGCAACAGTTAATAGTGTCCCAAACATTTCCTTAGAGTATATCCAAAATTTTAACTTTCAGGGATGCAGTTACAAGTACCCATCTTCTTTTGGGGGATAAAAATGTACAGAAGGTAAAAAATTGGTCAATGGACCATTCTAGGCCAACTGGCCCCACTGCCCAGGAACATTGCCAACTGTGTTTATTTTATTAGTTCAGGTGTGGGCTGGAAATGCTACCATGTCACTTTCTTCTTCCTTTTTCTAAGACTTGATAATCTTTTTTATTAGAAGTGTGTAATTTCACCATAAGAGATGTGCTATGAGAACACAAATAATTGTATTTTATGAAAAGTTAGTTGTCAAGTGACATTTTTGTTGTTTGGAAAAATTTTTGCCACTGTAACTTATAAAGCAATAGAGATAAAAACAAAGGGGTGGAAAATGTTTGCACAAATAGCAGTAATTGCAACAGAAAGTTATGATTGTTGTATCATTGTCTGACATGATGAATTTGAAATACCATTAGTTATAAAAAATTTAAACAGGACATTCTGTGTAAACAAAGAAACACAGTCCACATAGGATAATTTTCACAGATAATTTCTTTTTATATGCAAAACCTGATCCAAAGATAGCATTTTTGTGCTAAGAGCTATTGCAGAGATCTCATGTACACTTCCAGCAGGAACGCAGTGTAGTCTTTCAGCTGAAGTAGAACAGTTTAGGTTTAGCAAACTATCAGGTTAATCCATGTAGCATTTTCTCCGCAGAGAACTTCTTACGAGACTCTGTTTTGTATGTATTCATCTGTCACTTGAAATTATTTCAGTGCCTAATTTGGATACAATTTTGTCTACAGATCCTTAGTGGACTACTCATTAAATTCTTTCCAGTACAAAGGATGTGAACAAGGAAGATTTGAACTTCAAGTGAGCCCTGTCTTGCCTACCCAGGTCTTATAGCTGCTGTGTTTAAGTCAGAACTGCTCACATGTAGCTTCTTCTACCATCCTCACGGCAATATTTAAAGCCAGAGCAAGATCAAAATAGGTAATTTTCAAGTGACCTCTGAGCACAAAGGTATTTAGTTATTCCCAAGTAGCAGTACACAAGTAGAGGAGTATAATAACTTTGAGTTTAAAATCCCTTGATGTGATTATGACGTAGGACTTCTGCTAATATACTTCATTGATCTGGTGGTATTTTTGCTGTAGCACTCAATTTAGCAAATGATTTCTGGATTTATTTGTATTTGATGGAAAGTGGGGAAGGAGGGATGCAGACTTGCTTTAGTTTATGGAGTTTTGCATTCTCAAAACAATCGGGTGAAATGCTGGTGGAGAAGGAACACAAGTAACAGACAGGAGGTGCAAACAGCCATATTTCTTAAATACTTGGCTGGCGAGTCTTTGTTCAGATGCTCAGATTCCGAATCCTGACCAGATTTTGGACTAAGAAGAAATTAGCAAGGTCAGATTAGCAAAGACAAGAGAATTCATCATTTTTCACTGTGTTGGGGAGCATCATTGCCTGCCACGAGCATTGCCTGTGCAGGCAGCACATCAACTCCCTGCTTGGCATGGACCACAGGCATTCTTATACCTTCATTTGACATGTCTCTGCCTGGTTTACCAGGGTCTGAAATGCTGTAAGTTATCCACATTCTTGGCATCAACACATAATGTTTTTGTGTAGATGAGATTCAACTGTATGATCAAACACTATGGACCCTCTGATCTAATATTCCCTTTATCCTTAAAATCAGTTCACAGAATCTAAATCACATGCACCCTAACACATGTAACCTGTCAATTCTCAAATCTGTATGCTGAGGTTTGTCACTGTTTTTGCAAGCTGATTTAACTGAGCCTTGTGTTTTAGTAGAAAAAGTTCTTGATAAAACATGTAACTGTAAAGAACATCCTAAAAATGTAAATATGTACAGTACGACCACAGTGCAGAAAACTTTGATTACATTTCAATTGCTGCAGCAGTTGTATGGTCTCTGCTTTCATGTCTATGACAAGGGCATGAGTTTCATGTCAGGTATTATGGGCTGGATCAGAGGCACCATCTGATTCTCATGCATTCACACCACTGGATTTTTACCCACTCCTGCAAAAAAGGAGGATAGATGCTGAAGGAGCTTGTTATCTCTGGATGATGCTTTGCACTTTTTCTGCTTGCTTGTGCTTTGAACAGAATATTAGATGTCAAGACTGTAGGAGAGGAAGGAGACAATATGAAAGTTGAAACACAATTAGGTATACACGTACTACAGAGGAAGTAATGAAGACCTTGGATAGGTTTTGCAAGGATTTAAGATCTGCAGAAGTGTCCCCACAGCTTGTAATATTCTTTTGCATTATGACAATGCCCACAGCCATTGTACAGTGAAGGGTCTATCTCTGTCTTTTCATTAAAAAAAATAACTCTAGGTTGAAATTTACCATGTAGGGCATCATTCCTGAAAATGTATTTAGCCGCTTAAACTTAACATTATGTACAAACAAGGGAGTAAAACCTTTCACATGACTTTAGTGGGAGGTGTCCCTGCCCATAGCAGGTAGGTTGGAACTAGATGATCTTAACGTCCTTTCCAACCATAACTATTCTATGATTCTATGACTATTCCCTACTTCTAAAATTACCAGGTATATAGCAATTCACATGCTAAAATTCTTACATAGGCAGTCCCTTTTTAAAATGCAGCCCATAGTTACTGTAAGATGTATATTTGGTGCTATGAAGGTAAAGGGGGGAAAATGTATTTTGGAATAGCAGCATGGCTAGTGATTGCGCGCAGTGACTTCTGTTAGCAGGTCTGCCAAGATTTTTCACTAGGAATATGTCAGCTGCATTTATGTTGTTTGCATTAAGTAAAATATGGGAAAATAGCTCCTCAACAGCTATTACAGGATTTCTTATCAGCTGCATATGTATTTGTGTAATAGGCAACAGATTCCACCTTCTAATAAATTGTTGAATATGTATTTGCAGTACAGATTTAATGTCTCTGCAGATCAGATAACACTACAAAAATTTTACCAAATGATACTGGAGTAAAGTTTTTTGGCAACAGCCTTCCTTGGAAGAATAAAAAAATACTAAACTGAACACAGTGAAGCTATTTATTAATAGGCCTTCTTTATGTTTTTTTTTTTTTCAAGGCCAGCAATAATACATTAACAGATTAAGTCCTTGTGAGATAGTTTAATGCTACAATGGTATTTAGATAGCTTGCCAAATAAAAGAAGACAAACCACAGTTACTAAAAATACACTCTTGCAGTTTTTGTTTTGTATTTTCTGCCATCATTGTCAGTTAACCAGTAGAAATCTTCTCAAAAGATAACTCATTTCCAGAAGGGTAGAATACCCAAGAGGCACCCTGCTTCTTTTGTATTACTCCTGGCAAGTGGATATTTTCTTTCTTTCACTGTGCTTTTGGATATTTATGTTCCCTTATTGCATCATATAATTTACTGTAAGTAAACAATGAGACTAAATGAACAAGCCACTAATTTTTCCATATCTAATCCTTTCTGTAGCATGAGGGCAATGGTTTCCAAATGTTTATTTTCAGTGCTCTCTTTTAATCATTTTTTTAATGGTGAAAGCACCAGGCTTGGTCCTATTGTCTTTTGAGGCACTAAAAATGCCCCTAGTAATCCACATGGTGCAGAACTGAATCACAGCAGGAGGAGTGTTCATTTAACTTTAATATTCCCTTTCACATTTTCATTCTCAGTAATAATGTTACTTTAGGAGTACTGTATGTTAGACAGACCAATTTAACTCCTATTTCATTTTTCAGATTCAATCCTCTAAGCAATTACATAAAGGTTATTAAAGTGGTTATTTGATATAATGCATATTAGTCTGGTAGAGACAAACAAGGTGTGACATAACAGTCTTTATCTCTCTTTTGTGTAAGCATTCCAACAAGATCCCTAGTACTCTGTCATCACATGTACAATCTTTGCTTTGGCAAAAGAGAGAACAGCTCTCAGAGATCCCATCCTGGAAAGCAACCCCAGAAAAAAGTGTGTAAACAGTTGGATTTATAGCCACAAATTATCTCATTGACTCATCCATTTGTTAACTATGAAAATGTATTCTGTAATATTGCACAAGGGCACTTCAAGACTGACAACATTAGGGTCTCATAGAGATCATAGAATACCAGGTAGGAAGGGACCTCAAGGATTATCATCATCAACCTTTCTTAGTAAAAGCATGGTCTAGAAATGATGGCTTAGCAGCATGTCCAGCTGAATCTTTCAAGTGTCCGATGTTGGATAATCCACCACTTCCCCGGGAAAATCATTCCAACAGCTGATCTCACTGTGAAAAATCATCCTCTTGTGCCCAGCTGGAATCTCCCCAGGAGTAACTTATATGCATTGCCCTTCATCTTTTCCTGTGACTCCTTGTAAAAAGGGAGTCTCCGTCTTCTTTGTACCCACCCTTTAAATACTGGTGATAAGGTTTTCCCTGAGCCTTCTCTTCTCAAAACTAATCAAACCCAGTTCTTTCAGGTTTTCCTTATACAGTGAGCTTCCCGGCCCTTTGGTAATTTCCATGTCCCTTCTCTGGGCCCTCTGCAGTCTGTCCACATGTTTTTTGTATAGTGGAGACAAAATCAGGTGTGGCCTGACAAGAGCTGAACAGAGTAGGATAATGACAACTATCCCTGCTGGTGATGCCCATGGTAAGAATGTGCCAGTATTCGCAAACAGTTGGTGTCAAGGCATCCTGACTTCACCAGTGGAAGCTTCTGATACTGAATCATCCTTATTTCATCTCCATACATTCCAACTGAATGTACAAAAGCATTAGAAAGCTTACTGATTCATTGCCCTATCACCTTTTCTATGTCTAAACCCCTACAAGTGTTTCTTGTAAAAACTAACAAAGCTCTTCACTAGCCAGATGTTCTGGACATTAATTATTTTGCTTTGGAAGCTCTTATGCAGGCAGCATAGAAGTGTGAACAGTCGTCTTTCCTCATGCTGTCCAGAAGTGAGAGTTACTGCATTCGTACTGCAAACACTTTGGCATGTGCATAATTTTACTGTTCTGAGTCATCCCTTTGACATCCGTAAGATGACTGAAGATAACAAAGTTCAGCATGCATGGACAGGAGTTTATAGTTCCCATAGCCATTATTTATCTATGTTGTGTATATTACTTACTTTTATTGCTTTTTCCCAAAGTTTCATAGATGACTTTGAAAATAAGACTAGGACAGATGTCACATTATCCATTCCTCTTCTTCAAGGCAAGGTAGTCTAGACTCACATCATTTTCAAGAGGAGGTTGTCTGAAATGTTCTTAAAAACATCCAATGATAGTTCCTTGTGTCCTCATGAAATCTAAATTCAATGTTTGATTAAGTACCTTACTGGAATGTAGCAGTTAATTATGTGACACTGGTATCCTGTTAAGCATTAATCTTCCTTTTTTCTTGATGTCTTCTGATTTCTTACTGAGCTTCCAAACATCGTCATGCTCAGAGCTGTACGTGAGGTGCAGATCTTCCCAGTTTCAAGCAAAATTGATCTTTGTTTTTCCTGTTAGTGTAACATTTCTGTTTCCAGGAGTTGTATTACAATCTGCTAACACTCAAACCAACTTTTATGCTTATTAATGTTACTCAAAATGTATTTAAAGATTCAGTTACTACAACATATCGGGTAAACTATATCCATTCCTTCTGTAGTCCTCTAAGAGCGCATAGGTAAATTGATGTCCATTGTTTCCCAGTACCAAATCCTTTTAGGAGTCCTTCCAAATGTTTACAGTATCTTTCCAATTGGTCACAACGAGTGGCTATTACTGACTACTTGGCTACTGGAGCACCATGGATCATGAGGCTGAAAGAATCAAACTGCAAATTTGAGTCATTGAGACTATTTTGGGAAAATAAAAGGTGCAGTCTCATTGACCTCCTGAAAGTTGATTTTATATTGCCATTACTGGGAAATTGTTTGTCATGAAGATCAGTCCTGTAGTTTTAATGGTATTACAATAAGTCAAGGGAAAAAGGTCAGATACAGTATATCTGGTCCTGCTGCTGGTTACAACAAAGTCTGACCATTTCCAGCTATGTACTGTTGTTGTATTAGTCATTGATCTACTATTCACTGTATTATTACATATTTATTCAGATTAAGAGACGCATGTTGCAAGTGGTAGATATGGTTGGAGTATTGATTTCTCTTCTTCTTACAGATTGAAATGGTTTAATTTATTTCTTCAGTTCTTTTTGATTTTCTGCTTGTTTTGCTCCTAGAAATTACTTCCCTTCCAACAACATATAATTTCCCTTATAATATGGAGTTTGTGATTCTAATAGAATTAGAATCTAGGGTTTAATTAAAGCAATATGCTGTTGAATCAGGTAAACTAAAAGAAGATTTTGCATAATTTTGTCTACAGTTTTACTTGCTGTGCACAGGTTAATGTGAGCAATTGAGTCTACTCTTGTCTATATGTCACTAGGAGAATGACTAATTTAACATACTGAAGAAAATGGGCACCTTATTTTTCTGTCTGGAATAATACACTGACAAAGATGTGACAGGTGTGAAATAGAAGGAATTTCTTATCCTGCTTCTCTGACACTTTTTAATGAAGGAAGGTCTTAGCATAACTTTCACGTACCAGGTTCTGGAAGGCTGACATTTAGCATAAGGAGGTATTTTTACCTTCAGTTCTCTTCCCAGAGGCATTAGCAGAATTCTGGGACTGATAAACCTTCCTAAGTGCTTTTACAATAAATATTTAAGTTAATATATAGATACAGCAGATGTGTGTTTGAATGATCTTCTAAGTTTCAGCTCACTAACAGTGTGGCACTAATTTACCTGCACTGAGCAGGTTCCCATTTCTTTTGTATTTTTTCTTTATGTCGTCTAACCATGGCCACACTGTTATATGGCCTGGCCAAGACCGACAGAGACAGCCAACATCTCAATGGAGTTAAAAATAAGCACTGTGGCATGAATTGAATTATTCTCTTTGCTGAGGGCATGTGCCTGCCACATTTACCTGAGCTACCATAACTCACTAATAAATGTTATGTACTATATCTCTGCCATGTCCATGGCAGCTTCAGCATTATCCCTGCTCCTAACGCAAGAGCAGGGCTCTTAATAAAGTAGTTTTGCATTATGGGTGGTTCTTGCTTCATTCTTGGAGTACTGAGCCAATGATGACTGCAACGGTCCCTGGGTACTAATTTATGCAAAATGCACTGTGTTGGAGATACAAATAGTCATTTCAGGCTCTCAGGCCTACACTCTGTTCAGTGGCATTTCCAGCAGTGCATCATTAAATTGTTCTTAGTTTCTCTTCCTGCGAAGCTGTTGCTATTACACTCATACTACTTTCATGAATAGTTTGGTGAGAAGTGCCTTCTGGAGGACACCTAGTCCAAGAGCTGCTCACAGATGGACCAATTTCCCTATTAGATCAGTTGCTCAGGGCCTTTTTGAGACAAATTTTGAATATGTCCAGGGGTGGAGATCATATAATCCCTCTGTGTGACCTGTACCACTGCTTCAGAATCCTAATCATGACTTCTTTTTCTTTTTTTTTCCTTATGTTCAAAACTTATTCTTTTTCTTTTCCTTTAGCTGGGCACCTACAAGATGAATCTGCCTCCATCCTCTCTATCATAGAATCATAGAACAGTTAGGGATAGAAAGGACCTTAAGATCATTTAGTTTCAACCCCTCTGCCATGGGCAGGTACACCTCCCACTAAACCATGTCACCCACGGCTCTGCCCAGCTCGGCCTTGAATGCCGCCAGCGATGGAGCATTCACAACTTCCCTGGGAAACCCATTCCAGTGCCTCACCACCCTCACACTAAAGAATTTCTTCCTCAGATCCAATCTAAACTTCTCCTGTTTAAGTTTGAACCCATTATCTCTTGTCTTATCACTATAGTCCCTCATGAAGAGTCCTTCCCCAGCATCCCTATAGCCCCCCTTCAGATATTGGAAGGCTGCTACGAGGTCTCCACACAGCCTTCTCTTCTCCAGGCTCAACAGCCCCAACTTTCTCATCCTATCTTCATACAGGAAGTGCTGCAGTCCCCTAATCATCCTCGTGGACCTCCTCTGCACTTGTTCCGACAGTTCCATGTTATTTTTATGTTGAGAACACCAGAACTGCACACAATACTCCAAGTGATCTTTATAGGTAGTTGAGAACAGCTACTAGATCTCCCCCATGCTCCTCTCTTCCCTGCTGAACTAAGCCAGATCGCTCAGCTACAATTTGTACAGCGTATGCTCCAGATCTGTAGCCCTGTTGGCGGACCTTTTCTAGGTCCTCTCCAGTGTCAGCATACTAAGGCCCCACACCTGGAGACAGAGTTGCAAATGCTTTGTGCATGCCAAGCAGGGGAATGCATCTCTTCCTGAACCTGCTGGCTACTCTTGCTGATGCAGGCCAGTACATGGTTAGCCTTCACTGCTTCAAGGACACACGGATGACTCAATG
Source organism: Forpus xanthops (assembly GCA_032466535.1). Taxonomy (NCBI): domain Eukaryota; kingdom Metazoa; phylum Chordata; class Aves; order Psittaciformes; family Psittacidae; genus Forpus; species Forpus xanthops. The sequence continues at coordinate 5,871 of JASSUY010038188.1, read as the reverse complement.
TTCAGCTTGTCCTCCACCAGGGTTTGTCCTCCAACCAGCTCCACCAGTAAAGCTGGAAAGTCTTGAAGAGTCCCTTAGGAGACTACATCCTTTTCTCTTCACTTTACGTCTGTCAAACTGGAGAAAGAAGGAAAGGAATTTGCAGGTGCTTCCTTTGCAGTGTCCCATTCTTTGGAGTTGCTTTCTGTGTTTTACCTGAAAGCTCAACTGGTCTTCAGCACATGCTGTGAAGTCTAACCTTCTTCCCAGCTTCAGAAGGAAGGAGGACAACTGTACAGCTGGGGTAAGAAGTGTGTGGGATTACCTGAAGCTGGGATATGCAACTTCAGGGAAACATCCCTTTCTCCTTGGGCTAAAGGGATGAGTGCTTGCTAGTTTTCATTCAGTTGATCTGTACCTGATACATACAGAAGATTCCTGATGCACAATTGCAGGTGCTAATAAAGAATATAAGAAAAAATATATGTGCATAAAGCTCTTAAATCCTATCTTTTTATTGTATGTAAATTTGCTCTTGAAAAATACAATCGGGAAAAACCTCCTGAAGTTCACAATGAAAGTATTTCTTACTTTATACATGTAAAGAATGTGTTGTGGTAAAATGCACCGTAAATAGAAAGGTGATAGAGTGCTAAAAGTGAAGCAGATGTTTGTTAATTTATGAAAATGGAGATGCAGTCTTCAGCAGTTGCTGCAAATGCTTTGATCACTATATCAAAATATTATTTAAGCAGAACAAATGTAACTGTGTACACTTTCAGGATCAGTAGCCACCGGCAAGTAATGTATTAATTGTTGTGCTTGACCTTTCCATATAATAAGATTTTGCATTCTGCCTTCTGTGCTTTTAAATGAGAGCCTCCTTGTCAGTTTGTCCTTAGTGAGGCCTCAGCCACCACAGACATGTAGTGCATGGCAGTCAACATGGCATCTGAACTTCTGCATTCTCAGTCAAAGTGGCTTGAATGGAATAATTGTGCATGTTCTACTGCCTTCCCAACAGCCAGAATTACACCTGGAAACCTGATTCATGTACTGTGCAGAGCCTGGTAGGAAAGTACAACTGTAAATAAAATCACACTGAGATTTATGCCCTTTAGTCATTGTAATTGGTGTAACAAGGGTCATTTAGTCCAGAGCCTAGTTTGCGTTTTACCACAGTTTTCATCTTGCCTCTGCTTTTTAAAACAAATTGAGTGTCTTTCCCCTCTCTTGGGTCTCAAATAGGAAGAAAAGATATTTTAGGAATGTAGGTCATATTGTGGAAGATGGTTTTTACTGGAGTTAAGGCACGTGGGTAGAATTTTTGAAAATGCTTTGTATTTGCTTTGGTTTTTCTGATGGATTTCCTCTGTGTATGTGCAGTAAAGTTTCTAAATGTTTGATTGCAGTAATGTGTTTTAAAGTTCGACAGCATTACAGAACTGAAATGTACAAACCTAGTGATCTAAAATTAAGGTCTTGCATTCCTATGTGGGTATCCAGTTAAGAACTGACACATTTACCTGCTGTTGAGTTTAGTAGAACTCAGAAAATTATGTAGAAAGACAGTTTACCCTTGGCTACACTTGAAGTTAAACCGAGTTCAGCACCACTTGTAACTGCTTTATCAGCAGTGGTTAAATTTGCTGGAGTAGACAAAGCTTCTGAGTTTCCGGGTTTTGCTCAATAGGAAGCAAATTTATGAACTTTTTTCATGTTTGAGTGTTAGAACTAAATATATTTGTTTTTCTGTCTTCCAGATGGTTTTTGGAAGGCAGGAAATATTTAGCAGTCTTAGCAAAAAGAAACAACAAACCCAATGTGACAATGATCATTTTGGAAACATTTCACAATCAGGACTCTGTGCTGTACAGAAATAAATCAAGCAGTGTTTTGGGGCCCAGCACATCCACTGTCCAGCAGTTGTAGATTTTATGATAAATTGCAGTTGGATAAATGTTTTTGGATAGAGAAGGACATAGTAAGATGCTGGCTGGGCTCTGCAGGATGAAGGTGCTCAGAAAGGATGTTCTGAGGGAGGAGAACAGGAGCCAGTGGTGCTCCCTCCCCTTCACTAGTATCTCCTATTTACATTAATGGCACTGTGCCCAAGAGTGCCAAGTGGTGAAGTAGTGCATCCATGGTGGCCCTGCCAGCATCCAAGGGCAACATCAGGAATGTAGAGAGCTGACCCCATTTTCTGTGTTTGGGGTCAGTCCTGGGGTATGTCCATACAGAACAGATGGGCTGAGCTATGGCAGCATGGACTTAGTTTGAGGCATCATTTTCTTTCTGTTTGTTTCCACTTGTTTGGGAGGAATCAGTTTTGCCTTCACTATAGTTCCCTCTGAGAAAACTTCTTTACTGCTTGCTTTCTCGCCATTTCCATTTGCTCTATGGTCCCTTGAGCTGGTCAGTGGTAAGTCTCCCTTTTTTGGGCTTTTGACTGAAGGTTTTCTCATACTGTCTGTGTTTTGCTCATGGCTGTGGCATTATAGATCTATGTGGAATGAACCCTGGGCAGAGGTGTTGCCTTGCTTGATTTTCCAGCTGTTACTACTTAAGCAGCCAGGATGCTCTATTCTAACACCATTTCCCTTCACAGTGGCTTTATCTGAGGTTTTGCTGTTGTTTTCCTTTGAAGTCCTGAATTAAATAGCATTGTGCCTCAGAAAGTATGAACTGTTTCTATACCTTTAGACAGGTGTATTTATATGGAATTAAAATAAAACCAGGCATTTGTTCAAGACAAGTTTGCTGTGTTTATCAAATCAGCTTCCTTGTTGCCATTGCTAGGATGATCTGCGAATTCTGCCTTCTGAGGGGGATCCGATTAATAGGATTGCTTGTATCAAAGTACATTGTCTTATCCAACAGTGAACATTTGAAAGCAAATAGAAGTGTTAAAAAAGAAGTCTTGAGAAACAAGTATTAAGGCTTATGCTTTGTAGAGACTTGATTGATGTTAATAATTAAAATAATTTGTCAGTTTTGATAATGAGAATCTTTAATCCCAAATCCCGTATTTCTTTGAAATGGCAGTCAGCAGGATCTTTTCCACATAATGTGCTTTGGGAATTCAGCTCTCCATATGTAATAAATTATTAGGGTAGCTCTGCAAATTTGTATTACAAAATGCAGTTTTCACCAAAAAATACCAAACAACCCCAAACCCCAGACATTTAAAAGCTTCTTATGAAAAGGAAATAATTTATATACATTATCTGGGAAGGTTTTTCATCTGTTTGCATGGAAGATGTACAAATCCCCACAGTGTAACTGGAGGCAAACTAAGGGGGTGTACAAAGATTTCTGCCCTTTACATTGCCATTGCCACTGCCATCACAGAAAAAAGTTGTGTCACAGTCCTCCAGGGAGACCAAGTGGACAGATGTTTTTTGAGACAACAGCAGTTGCACGTGGAATCATAGAATAGTTAGGATTGGAAAGGACCTTAAGATTATCTAGTTCCAACACCTCACACTAAACGATGCGACCCAAGGCTCTGTCCCTAGCCTGTCTTTTATTCGCTACGTACCTATAGAATCCCTTCCTGTTATCTTTAACATCCCTAATCAAGTTGAATTCTAAGTGGGCCTTAGCTTTCCTAACCTGGTCCCTAGCTTTCCATGCAACATCCCTGTATTCTTCCCTGGCTGCCTGTCCTTGTTCCACCTTTTATAAACCTCTTTTTTCCTTTCAATTTTCCTCAGCATCTCCTTATCCACCCAAGGATGTCTCCTGGCCCTCCTGCAGCACTCCTTCTAGTAGAGATGTATCCTTTATCCCTGACTCACAAAGTCTCTGTCGACTGCTCACCTGTCCCCAGACAGAGTTTCATACTCTCCAGCCTATCCCTAACATAAATAGCAACTCCCTCTCCCCATCTGCCGGGCCTGTCTTTCCTAAAAAGCCTGTAACCTTGTATTCCAACACACCAGTCATAGGAGCAATCCCACCATGTTTCTGTGATGTGTATTATATCATACCCCCATAGAGGTGCACACATCTCTAATTCCCCTTGTTTGTTCCCCATGCTACGGCGTTTGTATAGAGACATCTGAGCTGAGCTCCAAATGAAGCTGGCTCATTGGCTGGAGAGGTTGGAATGTGTCTACATTGCTCTGGGCATTTATTATAGATGCTGGGAACTGACTGGGTGTGTTGGGGTGGAATGATGACCCTCCCCCCCCAATACATCTAGTTTAAGTCATCCTTGATCAGTCTGGCAAGCCTCCTACCAAAACTGCGCTTTCCCTTCTTTGTCAGACCAGTTCCACCAGTCATAGCTGTTTTCTATGCCATGTTTCTCATTCACAGACCCTACTGTGAGATATAACTCAATGAGATAAAATACTCTGGTGCTGAAAAGAGTTATTTAGACAAAGGAAAAACAGTGAAACCCCTTTGCTCTCCCTGCTGTGTTGCTGTCCTCCAGTTGCCATAAGTAGCAATTAAGGATTTATATAAATGCTTCTAACATGGATTATCTTTTCCATTTCTTTTTCATGTTATTCAGCAAAGAAAGTTGCACTTCTAAGCCAGTTACACATCATGCTACTGCCAGGAGCTACAGCAAATCCCAGGGCTAGGCTCTCATGCTTCTACCTGATTTTTCAGTCATAGAATCATAGAATAATTAGGGTTGGAAAGAACCTTAAGATCATCTAGTTCCAACTCCCCTGCCATGGGCAGGGACAGTCCTATTGCTTCAGGTCATGGAGAGACATGCTGTCACTTCTCATTCCTTGGGAAAATCAGTGGACAACCTTGCTTTGGCATCTTCACTTTTGGCTGTACTTTCAGGAGTGATGCAGGTGGCTGTGATTTTCATCAAACAGGGAATTGTGATGCTTCCCAGGGATCTCTCAGGGGTGTTGCATAGACATGGTTTAGTGGGAGGTGTCCCTGCCCATGACAAGGGGGTTGGAACTAGATGATCTTAAGGTCCTTTCCAACCCTAACTATTCTATGATTCTATGAAATTACTTCAGCCTTCACCCCAAAATACCTGGGAAAAGAGTGAAAAGGGCAAGCACACAGGACCTAGAGGATGAGGCTGTATTCTGGTGCTTTCTGGTTGATTCTGGTGATGGGCAGGACTTGGGTTAAATATCAGTTCTCCTGCAGCTACATTCCTACCTCGTTCATCAGAGGCTTGGTTTTCATAAGCTCAGGTGCTTGGTGAGCGGCCATGTGGGCCTATGGCCATACCTGGTACTTTTGACGCGTGCAATGTCCTTCATGTGACAGCAACTGAAAGTAAAGGGGAAATACTGTCCCAAAGAAAAAAAGAGTGAAAAAGAAATATCTCCTCATAGGCCTGGTGAAAGCAAGAACCTGGGTCCTTGACTGAGCTTCTTATCTCCCTCTTATTTAAGAAAGTAAAATGCTAATTGGAGTAGAAGCAGCAATTTTTCTGTGTCACCTGACTTGCCATTTAAAAAGCTTTAAATGGCAACATGAATTATATTTGATCTTGAAATATTGTTTGGAACTTTAAAATTAAAAAGTTTGATTTAGAAAATTTTTAAGCTAAATATGGCAAATATTCAAAATCTGTTTTGTTTATAATAATTTTGATAAATTAAGTTTGATTAATAAATAAATTCTTTAATGATTTGGTTAAACTAAAATCTTTGTTGGTTTTGAATAAAAACAAAATAACTGAAAAAATTCTTTGGCACATTAAAACATTAGTTATTTTATATCCATTTTTATAACTATATTTATATAGATATAAAATAGATAAGTGTCATGGGTTCAGCAGCAGCAGTTGTTTTTCTCCTTTAAGTAGTAGCTGATGCAGCACTGTTTTGGATTTTCGGCTTGGGAACAGTGCTGATAACACCAGTGTTTATAGTTATGGCTTAGGATGTTTAGGCTGGC
>JASSUY010038186.1:0-34335 GCA_032466535.1 Forpus xanthops | reverse complement strand
CCGCCCCGGGAGGAGCTGGGCGGCCCGCGGGGGCGGAGGGCCGCCCTGTCCCCGCTCCTCCCGGGGAGGCGCACGGGCATCTCTCCCTTCGTTTTTCCCCTCCTTCCGGGGTCTGGAGCCGGTGGCGTGGGTGACCACCTGCCCCTGCCTTGCTGCCTGCTCGTAGCGTGGCGGGGGAGCGGGGATTTGGGATGGGGGTACCCGTCGCTCCGGGGGTCTCACTGGGGTGCTGGGGGGGCCGAGGCGCCCCTGGTTTGCCACCGCCCTCAGCCCCACACGGGGCGAGCATCACCGGCAGCCACGTCTGCGGGGAGCCGTTCTGCTGCCTGCGCGCTCCATCGGCCTGCCCTGGCCCCACAGCACCAGACAGCAGTCCCCGGGGTGGGGTGTCAGCTCAGCCACCACCCGCCCCAGCCGGGGAGCAGGAGGCCTGCTCACCCGTCCTATTTCAGGCGGGGCCGTCGGCCTTCTGGCAGGTCGCTCCCGCACAGGGATGCTTCGGGGCTTTCTTGGTGTGTCAGACCTTCCAGACAGGGGCCATTTCAAACCTATCCCTTTACAAACCTTACCTGAGCCATGGGGAGCTGGCAGCAGCATCGCCAGGGAGCAGAGCAGGGACACAGGGAAGAAGAGGTTCTGCAGGGTGTTCCTGCAAGTCTTCCCTTCTCCTGCCTGCAGTGGGCCTGTATTCACCAGCTGCTGCTGCTGCTCCACTAGATCCAGACCTGGTCCCACAGGTGGGCTGCACTGAGCAAGCAAAGGGACTCCTGCTGGCTTTCATCTTGCATCTGGTGCTTAGTGACGTACTGCTTTGCCAACTTCCACTTACGTGCTGTCTTGTAGAAAATTATGTTTTATACAGCCATTTGCCGTTCTCTGAGGCTACTGACGAGCGTAATCTGTCATTTCCTCCAAGTTGTATCCCTTTGAACTCATCAGTGCTCATGGTATCTTGCCTCCTCAGGCAGCGCAGGTGAGCTGATCTGTGATGTTTAGATACACAAATTACATTATAATTTGTATAGATGAGAGTAGTATTTCCCATGGTAATGATTTACAGTTCAGGGACATGTTTGCAGAAGCATTTGGATAACGAAGTGTGTGATTTGAGTAAACAGAGCGGGTGATGGTCTTATTGCAAGACAGAAGGGAGAAAATGAGCAGCGCTCATTTTATTGGTGCTATTTTTAACTGTGCCTCTTGATGAAGGTCGTTAGACCCTTGGGTAAACTGAAGGGAAAACTTCCCAGTGAATATGGTGATGTTCTCAGCTTTGTCTCACAGAGCGTGTGATAGACGTGTCAGTCATGTCTCTGGGTGTGTTGAGTATCGCATACACGTACGCACACTGGTGCTTTCCCATCAGATTTGGATAGCAGAAGAAAATGCAAACATTGCTGAAACGGATCTAAATGGAGAAAACATTGTCTTGGAAAGTGTAGCCTTGGTCCAGCAGCACAGTTGGGCACATCCCTAAGTCTGAACATGCTGTTAAGCCATACATGAGTGAAATCTGATGTGTCGCTTATTTGATGAACTCTTCCTTAGATTCTCTGTGAGTTTTGCAGGAACCTGGAACCATCCATGAATCCAAGTAGATCTCTGTGGGATCAGCTACTTTCTGCTACAACCCATCCACAGGTCAAAATCATACTCTGTCTTCTGCAAAGGTTTACCCATTCCTAGAATGATTTCCGGCCACTTTGACAGGCTGGGTGACACTGCAGGTGACACATTAGAGAGCAAAATGCCTGTATTTTTTACAAGGAAAAAGAAAAAAGTCCCCTTTAATAAAAGTGTACATTTGTATAACAGAATCTCATTGCCCTGAAAGATGTGTTTATATCCAGTGACTGCAGCATTGTCTGGTGACATCAGTCCGTGGGGTGACTACTCTACTGCTACGTTTTTCAGCCTTGCTCGTGAAGGAGGAGTCTGAGGCTGTTAACTCAAACTAAGGCACAAAGTCCTTGCTGTGTTCTGAAAATGGGCTTATAGGTCATTAAAAATACACGCTATTTTGAAATGGATCAAACTTTGTCCTAGTTACTCTCTGGTTAGTCAGGCCTGAAAATGAGCAGCTGCTTAGTGCAAGCCACCTCCTTTGTTTCGTAAATGTAATTTGCCTTTTTAAAGATCACAGAGCAAATTAGGGTGACTGTATGGCACCCAGAAGAAATTGCCCCAGGTCAGCTCTCAAAGCTGGGTTACTGTCACATATGTACATCCCCGGGAGCTTGTGTAGGGATGTGTAACACATCGAGCATAGGGTTTAGCCTTGGGCAGAAGGTCAGCATAAAGTTGTGCATCATTTAAGGCTCTCTCACAGAGTGTGCTAAGTGATGCATAAACCTCACAACTGCTGCTAGTTGCTGGATGAATGGCTGGGGGAGCTGCAAGTGAAAAAAATCACATGTAGTTTCTCATTAAGAATAGGGGGCCCTGCTTGTCCTAAAATAAGGATTTTTGGTCTAAATCCTGATCAGCACAGTGAAGTCCAGCCAGCTCAGTGAAGGCTTGGAGTACACTGATTATTTTTCTGAAATTCCTTGGGTTTGGCAGTTGCAGATGCTCAGCAGCCTGCTCCCTCTGATCCAGTAAAGCCATTAAGAGATCTCTGCTCCCAGTCCCTCGTTTCAACAGCACAGACTGAAACAAATAGTGTGAAATCCCTCATGTTTCCCATCAGGGCCAATGTTAGAATGACCCACTCATAAGGAATTCAGTTTTAAAACTGGAAAAGGGATTAGAGAGGTTATATATACTTCTTGGTCAGGATTTTTAAACTGGACATGAGATTCATGAGAGCTCCAGAAGGGGCCCAATTGGCAGGAAGGGCTGAGCAACTGATTAATGGAGAAAGGACTCCTCTCCAGTACAGACCAGGCTGAGATCATCCCAGCCACACTTTTAGACTACACAGCAATGGGTTAAACTGGCAAGAAAAGGATGATTTTGGTAGGTTGTTTTTTTTTTTTTAACTGATAGTGCTAACATGTTTTTTTTTTTTTTTTTTTATTTGGTTTCTGACCTTTCATGGTAGATTATTAATGGTGGATGTGCTTTAGGTGGCCCTACTTGAGCAGGGAGGTTGGACTAGATGACTTCTAGTGGTCCCTTCTAACCTCAACCATTCAGTGATTCAGTGATTTTCAGATTCCACTTACTGGCATTTCTTTGTGACTCTGAATGCTGGGAACATCCTGAAAAGTGAAAGCTGAGACATTTCAGACAGACCTTTACACAAAAAGCCACTGGATATGAAAAGATTCACAACCAAATTACTAGCTTGTAAATGGGAAAAGAAAATGAAGTGTTAGGACTTGAAGAAGAAATAAGACAACGTTAAAAGCTAAGCTTGGTTGTTGTACCTTTGGTTTTCAGGCAGCAGTGTTGTACAGAGAATTTGAATAGCGTGGTTTGATCCTTTGCAAGGTAAGCAGGAGCAAGATCAGCCTGCCTTTCCCCTTTTAGGGGAAGAACTGAGATGCCCCAAACCTGCCTTGCAGCAATGTCATGGTGCCTTCATCATGCTTCGTGTTGCATCCATGCTGTGATAGGCTTTGGTGTTGCCCGAATATTAGAATTCTGCCTGCCTAAATAGTGGAGGGGAGAAGCAGTTTAGAGAGGAAGTTTAGGGCCTAGGTGATGCTCATAGGCAGCGTGCCTTATATTAACTTCCCTGCTCCATCTCTGGTGGTGTTCAAGGCCAGGTTGGATATAGCCTTTGGTGACATGGTTTAGTGGGAGGTGTCCCTGCCCATGGCAGGGGGGGTTGGAACTAGATGATCTGAAGATCCTTTCCAACCCTAACTATTCTATAATTCTGTTATTCCCTGCATCACCGACTGGAACCTTCTCCAGCAGGGAAGTGAGTCTGGTGTAGGTATTACCATGCTCTGGGAAGCACAAGATGTCCAGTGGGTAACCTCCGAAAGTCACTTCAGTCTAGAGAGACCCCAGTTCCTCTGTTCCTGCCAGAAATGCTCACGTTTGCTATCTGTTAAGGGAAGGTTAACGGTAATAAAGTATCCGAACACAAATCTCCCAAAGGGGGTAGAGGCTCCAGGGAGGGTGCTGAACTCTGTCAAGCCAGTCAAATCTATCTAAAGCTCTCTGCATACATGAACATTTTCTCCAGAGTATAATTGCCTTTCAAGATAGATCTTAAGATTTTGTGGCACATTTACCAAATTTTTTTTTGTTAGGCAATTGTAACGACAAAAAAGTGAAAATAATTTAATGCCAGAATTGACTAAATCAAGTACTAGTGGTGGAGGGAAGCTAGTTGCTGACAAACAGAGCTGGTGAAGGACCATGCAGAAAATGCATGCTGGGACTGAAGCTAGAGTTTTGGAAACCTATTCTTACAGAATTGTAGAATCCTAGAATGGTTTGGGTTGGAAGGCTTGTTAAAGCTCATCCAGTTCAACCTCTTTGCCGCAGACAGGGACACCTTCCACTAGACCAGGTTGCTCCAAGCCCTGTTCAACCTGGCCTTGAACAGCGCCTGGGATGGAGCAGCCACGGCTTCTCTGGACAACCTGTGCCAGTGCCTCACCACCCTCACAGGGAAAAACTTCTTCCTAATGTCTAATCTAAATCTGCCCTCTGCTAGTTTAAAGCCATTCTGCCTTCTCCTATCCCTCCATGCCCTTCTCAAAGATCCAGCTTACTTGTACCCTTTAGGTTCTGGAAGCTGCTCTAAGGTCTCCCTAGAGCCTTTTGTACTCCAGGCTGAACAAGCCCAGCTCTCTCAGTCTGTCTCCAGAGCAGAGGTGCTCCAGCCCTCTGAGCATCTTCGTGGCTTCCTCTTGACTCGCTCCAACAGGTCCATGTACGTCTTATGTTGGGGAGCCAGGCATCTTATCACACCTGGTTCTAGCTAGGCTTAAATGTGGGTGAGCGGGACCAGGATTTGTACCTGATAAATAGATAGTGGCCTCTTGATTGCACTCTTTTACAACAGTCTTTTGATGAACACAGGTGGGAAGAAGGTTCCCCCTGAGAATTGCCCACCTTGCCTTTGAATCAGCTGGTCTTGACACAAACTGGCATGGACATAGCGTAATGTGACCTTAAACTTCCTGAAAAATGTCCTAGAAAAACTTCCGTCTGATCTGCTTTCTTCCAAAGGTAATTGTGTGCCTGTGTCTCTGAAGCATGTTAATAATGAGCTCAGACTGGGAATTTCACAGCAGTAGGCATTGCTGTTGTTTCAGAGCCAGCTGAGGCACTGTAGCTTCATGTCAGTGGTGGTAGGTGTCATTGTTAAAAAGTTTCACATTGGACTTTGGTGTCTGAGATGCGTCAGTTGTAACAGACAGGTTTGGTGGCTGGTGATCATCCAAACTCTTGTTTTTGTCAGCAGTCTTTTATGCAGGAAGCTCCCAAACCACTCTTGTTATCACCATAATCACTCACCTCCTTGTTCTGTCTGCCAAAGGGAAGAGGGGGCTGATTTGCCATGCTCAGGCTGAAGCTGCTGTGCTGCCAGTTGGATGACTCAGGGCTGGCGGGAAGGAGCGCTCTCTGTATCTTACCACTGCTCCAAAACAAGCAAAGGATGAGTACCAAGCCTGGCAGCACTAGCCACCCTGCTTGGCTCCCTGCAAGCATCCTGGGATGCAGAGAAGAGAGGTGCTTGCCAGGAGTGCATGGAAGTGCAGATTGCATTGGCAGAGGTGCTGTACAGTGGTCTGTAAGTTCACCCTGACATTGAAGAGGATAGTTTGGGATCTCAGAGACCCAAACTTTCCATTTGGGGTTTGTAGACCCCAAATGACTCCCACTTGTGGCCTTTTATCTGCTGTTCTTGATTGTCAAAGGACAAGGATGACTTTTTACGTGACAGTTTTCTTCACCTGTTTCTAGCAATGCTCTGCAGCTCCCTGGATGGAGGCATTCATTTCAGGCTGTGTCATTTTCCCACCATTTCCACAAGTATCAAGAGCCTGCCTTGCACCATAGTTCATGGCAGAGCTGTTACAGCATCTGTTCATCCTCTCTGGGGAGGTGCAAGTGGTTTCCTCCTTGGGCACAAGAAAGTCTGGGTCTCTCTTCCCTCCCATTCCCTGCTGTATTTCCCAGACCACCAGCCCCAAGCATAAGGAGGCAGCATAGGAAGGCTGGGGCCCGAGGGAGGTACTTGCACATGTACTGCTTCAAGGGGGCTCTATGGGTCTGGTTTGTGAATGCCATCGTCTGGTGCCTGGTGTTTCCCCTCCTCAGGTCCGGGGTCCTCTGACTCCATGAGGGTGTCACAAATGCCAGTAGAGGTGTGAGCAGAGTGCAGGAGAGTTGTGTGGCTGTGTGGTCAGCTGTGCCCTGGATGTAGGAGATGTAGGTAGGATATAGAAGGGGGTGGTAATGTGTGAGTGTTGTTAAACCCAGGTCAGGAGGGTGTTGACTAGGAAACTTCAGAGAGCGTGGTGCAGAGCAGAGGTGGGTGTAAAAGAGGGCTTTACCCAGCCAGGCTTCCCTGCTTTGTCCTCTTGAAGACACTGTCTCCCAGGAGCACCTCAGTCTAGACACCTTCTGGCAGCCCCCCACTGAGGGAATCTGCTAACTCACAGCTGTCCAGGCCAGACTTGCATGGCAGTCTCAGTGCTTTGGGATGCAGCTGGGAGCTCCTGTGCATCCTTTGTGCAGGATTGATACAGGTTATTGCTCTACAACATCCCCTCTTCCCTGGCTGTCCAATCTATATGCTTTGCTTCAGTGCTTTGTTTTTAATTTTTCCCTCATTAGCTGGATAAGATGCAGAGCTCTGTGCTAGCCTGTCTCAGAGAGGAGAGGATGTCTATTGCATGCTCAAAGTGATGCTGCCTTTCCCAGCCTCCTCAGAGCTTTGCTGATGATCGTTGGCTGTTTTTTGTGTGGCAGAGGTAGATCAGCATGAATAGAGGGAGCAGAGCTCATGTCACAGTAGCAGCTGTGTTGACTGTGATAAGTGCAAGGGAGACTGCAGCTTGGAGAGAGATGTCTTTCTTTGCCAGTGCCATTTGGGAGGGCAGATAAGGTTCTTGGAAGCTGAAGCTCTCTGGAGAATGTGCGGAGGGATCAAGCCTGACTGTATGGTGTGTTCACCATTTGGCTCATGGTATCATCAGTGGCATTGTGATACGTTTGTATTGTAAACAGCTAGGGCGAACACAGCTTCAGAAAGGAGCCACATCTATCACTGCTGATCGAATGAATCCCCAGAGAGCTGCTGATAAGCAGCCTAACCTGGTCGATGGAGGGATGCTCTGTTCCAGGGAAATAACAAGGTGAAGCTTCTCATCAAACTTCTGGTTTGTCTCTTTGGTAGTTTCTGTTTTTTCACACAGTAAAGTGATTAGGTTCAAATACTCTCAGGGTAGCAGCACTACGTGACGTCTCTGTGTTTTAATGGGTGGATTGGAGCCCAGGCTGCAGGCTCTGCTTTTCATGGGCAGTGCTAGGGTAAGTAAGTCTCCTAGGATCCAACAGAGCGCAAGAGCCAGGCTGGCAAATTAGCTTTCTCAGTGTCTGGTTAGGCAGCTTGTATTTCCACAGATGATGGGTCATGGCTGCATTTCATTCTCTGGAATGAAATGTACTTGCTGCGCAAACTCATTTAAGGAAAAAGCTCACTTATTAGTTGGTCTCTGGAACGAAGTCAGCATTTCTGTGACTTGTTCTTCCATAGCTAAGGAAGAGCAGGCTTACGCAAGCACTCACCAAAGGTACATTGCATAATTAGTGACATGTAATTTGCCTAATTTATTCTTCTGTAGGAGCTTAAATACATTAGACATTGGCTGTACACAGGCACAACATGAAATATTCTGGTTTACTTTCTTTAATTTTAACCAGAGCAGTTGAAAAGTGCTTTATTTTTTTCCTTAGTCTCTAATAAAGTGAGCATTATGTCCTGTATTATGGGCTGTCTGCAGAAATTGCGCTATTTCCTTGCTGCTCTTTGACAGCCCGCTGAGTATGAATGCAAATTCTGACCTCCTTCACCTTTCCACTTTGAATCACCATATGGAAAAGAGATGTGGAGTCCACCCCGCTTTAGAGTCATGGAAATGAGCTGTTATGAAATGGGGAAAAAGAGCCGTATCCTGGCAATTTCAGAATGAGCAGCTTGAGAATTGACGTAACTGCAGGGCGCTGAGAAAGAGCCGGCAGAAAGGAGGAGTGAAGTTAAAAAATGAGTAAAACCAAGAGTGTGTTTAGGAAAGCTGAGGTCTCCTTCCTTCCCTTTTTGGCCAGATGTTGTTTTGCCTTTGCCATGTACAACTTCCTCCAAAGCAGATAACTAATTTATGCCGGAAAGGCCAATTAGAACAATTGATTTCCAGAAATGTGCAGCCATCTTATAAAATAATCTCTGTCTCTCCAGCGTGCATATAATCTAATAAGAAGAACGTGAAAGTTTCATCACATGGAAATAAATATGAAAGACTGAGTTTTGTCTGCAGATGGCATACATGAAAGAAGCAGAGCTAACAGGGCTGAAATTAGTTCAGAGACCTGCTTAATATAATCAGAGACCTCCTGATGTCTCCAATGAACTGGGAAATCAACATATACTGCTCATAATACTTTGTGTTTTGCTGCTGTGCTGTGCAAGCAGCTTGGTTTTCCTAGTGGTCAAGTGATGGAAGCAAAGGAAATCCTCTAGGAGATTGTGGCCACGTTGGACTGTGTGGAGACATTCTTGTAGAACTCTGTCAATACCTGCTAAAAAATACAGGTTCTCACCTTCTGAAGGGACAACACAACCTCTTCTCCCCTGCATTGGTTGTTGCTCTTTCTGGAGGGAGAGCAAGACCTGAGAGATCCCATCCAGGCACCAGGAGAGGTGATCTGGCACCAGCAGTCCCTCAGGTAGAAGGATGGGAGGGACTTTCCTCCGTCCCCTGTTATGGCTTTTTGAACATTGATCAGGACTCTCAGTCCGTTCAGCTGTGTGAGCTGGGGGCTTCCGTGCTGCCTTGCCTTGTGCTTGCAGCCTGCAGTCAGCAGGGTGGTTGTCCGTCTTGGTACCCAGCTGGGTACTTGGCTTCCTTTACTGCTAGCATGGGATGAATAAAATTCTGGTCCCTCTCTCCCTCTGTCTGTGTGCCTCGGGGTGGGATTTGTCTGGTCTGGGAAGGTGGCTCAGCTATCTTACCTGTACCCCTGATGGCTTGGCTAGAGTCAGAAATGCTTAGATTTAATATGATTTACAAACATCTTCCTGCCTCTGCCGTGAATCACATCCTGTACAAGGCTCTCTCCACTGTTCTTTTCTGTGCAGCTGTAAAAAGAAAAAAAAGATGGACTCAGTTTGCTGAGCAGGGTATTGGGAAAACCACGGAAAAGGAGGTGTTTCCTATTGTAGACTTTATATGGCACTTGCAGCATGGCAGTGCTAAAAAAGAGCATGTGAGTCTATGGCCCTTTGGCCCCTTTCCATACACATGTGTTGGGAAGATCGAAATCCTGGAAACGGTGTTTGGTGTGTGCAGTGAGAGGAATGACTGCTCTCAGAGACCTTCATTTTTCAAGTCATTTGGCAAGGTGCGCCTGGATTTTGGGTCCATGTATTTGAAATGGAAAAGTTTGGTTGTTTTTTTGTTTTTTTTTTTTTTTTCCTGGAGGCCTCTGAGCATTAATAGGAGGCAGGGGCTGGTGTTTGAAGGGAGATCAGTGCTGATGGTCCTGGGCTGCTGCACTCTGGTGGAGAGTTGAGCTTTTCAGTGTTTGAGACTTTTGTTTCGCTAAAAAACCTCCAAGCATTGGGAAGAAAAGATCTTTGTCTTTAAACTCTGAGCAAAGAAAGCTCGTAGTATATGTCCGAGAGCCACCAGAAATCCCCTAGCAACCAGGCTTAATGATCCTGATATTCATTGTGGGACCATAGGAAATCAGAAACTCGTACAAAAGCACTGCTGTTATTTAAAATATGAAGTTGCTGCTGGAGGCTTCTTTATAAAGAGGCCCAGAATGGGCAAACCCTATTCCTCTTGGTATTTATAGCTTGTCTTTTATCATGTGCACACATAGTCCTTGCTCTTTCAAATAGCTGGGACTGGCTGAAAACTGGGTCCTTGAGGTCAGGGTCTGAAACAGAGCCTGAGGAGGTTTAACTTGAGGCTACCATGTTTGGAAAGTTGCAGCCTGAGCCAACAAACCAGGAAGTTTTTTGTAGAGATGTTGGGGAACTTTCCATCCATGTCATGTGGCTGTAGGTGAACTAACTGGCATGATTAATCATCTTCGGCATCTCTTTCCTGTGTTGGGAAGTTTGGAGACAGCAGAAGGAAAATTACTGGAGCTGGCCTGCTCTTTGCAAAGCCAAAGGCTGCAGTGTCTTTGGACAGCAGGTCTTAAAATGCATCCATCTCTCGTATTGTGACAGGTACACAAAGCAGCCCAAACAGACCATGAGGCCATTAAAAGCTGTCATCATCTCAGCTGTGTTGGCCTGTAGAATCAGGCAGGTGATATGATATGCATGTGTCTGGCATGCTGTCATTGCCACGCGTGGGTACAGTGACCAAACACTGAGTCCTTTGCCTTCAAATGCTCCTGCTGTAGCCTCGTGCTTATCACTTCTGCCCTGCCCTGGCATGGAGATGAGAGCTTGTAAGACCACATGAACGCAACACAGCCTGGGCAGCAGTCACCTCTATGCCAGGGATCAGCCCTGCAGGGAACCTTGCCATTTCAAAGTGGGAAAGTGAGCAGTGCACACGCTTTGCTATATGCTCTCCACTTGGAAATTAAGAGGTGGCTTTTATCAGGATGGACATGTGTCCTCATGGGGTACCTGCTGGGGCTGTCTCAGAAGGAGCAGATTATACTTTAAGCATTAGTGCAGAATGCAGACCAAACAGTATTCTGCTGTTGCTACAGAAACAGGAATTGCACAGGATCCATAAAGGCAGTGTCCTTTGATAGAGACATGAGGTACATGGACACCTTGAATGTTTGAATGCTGTGACATTTTTGAGACAGCCTTGCAGGAAAGACCTGGTGGGGAGTATCTAGAGAACAGCAGTCAGATGCTTAGATAATATGGTGGCAAGGATGACTGGGGGCTTGGACT
Source organism: Forpus xanthops (assembly GCA_032466535.1). Classification (NCBI taxonomy): domain Eukaryota; kingdom Metazoa; phylum Chordata; class Aves; order Psittaciformes; family Psittacidae; genus Forpus; species Forpus xanthops. The sequence goes on along the minus strand of JASSUY010038186.1, from coordinate 23,270 downwards.
TCTCTTTTCTAGCAGAGAAAAAGCTAATGGTGGTGTTATGGCAGTATTTGTATGTGTAAAAAGTAATAGGCAAGAGAAGAGTGATCTGTTCTTCATGTCAACTCTTGTAAGACAAAAAGTGTGTTTTGTCCAGGGGTATTCCAGCAGGGAGCTCTCTGCCTGTGCGCAGCCTATGGACAGATTGCTCCAAAGTGGCATATAGCCTCCATTGAGATGTCTGAGGACAGCTTCAACAGACATCTGCTTAGAGCAGTGCTGTTTTGAGATGTGCATTTGGGCTAGTTGGCCTGTTACCACCCCATCCAGCCCTGCTGTCTGTGATTCTGTGCTTTGCAGAAGGAACCTGACAGCTCTTGTTTTACTTGTTTACGCAGGTAGTTTTGCAGAGAAGACTTACGAATGGAGCTCAGAGGAGGAGGAGTCCGTGAGGAAGGCAGGACCAGTGCAAGTCCTCATTGTAAAAGATGACCATTCCTTTGAACTGGATGAAGCTGCACTGAACCGCATCCTCCTCTCGGAGGCTGTCAGAGATAAAGAGGTTGTGGCTGTGTCTGTTGCTGGAGCTTTTAGAAAAGGAAAATCATTCCTGATGGACTTCATGCTGCGGTACATGTACAATAAGGTATGGCTCCAGCTGAGTTGCATTTTCCCAGGGGTATGGTGCTGCTGCTCATTGCTCCCATGTACCACTCAGGGATGAACTGGACAGGACACTGGCTTGGTGCTCTAGAAATGCTCAAACTTCTTGTTAGTGTGGGTTTCACAAAATAAGAGCAACCGCAGCCGTGTGCACCAGTGGGTCCCCAGTAGAATCTTGACTTTGAGGCTGAGATACATTTGCTGCCCTGTAGGAAACCTCCCTTACAGAGGCTGCACCACTCCAGCACTAAGGTGGAAGCATCACAGAATTAGAAGCATAAAACCAAAGTGTGATGATAACTCCAGCAACTTCTTTTGTTCCTATCTGCAGGATGCAGTGGACTGGGTTGGAGATTACAATGAGCCTCTGACTGGTTTCTCCTGGAGAGGAGGGTCTGAGCGGGAGACGACCGGCATTCAGATATGGAGTGAAGTTTTCCTGGTGGACAAACCTGATGGTAAAAAGGTGTGTGCTTCTTTGTTGCATTGCTGCCTGTTGCTGGTCAGCTCATTTTTCTCTTTGAACTTCAATAAGACTCTTCTGCCTTGTCTTAGGTGGCTCAAGTGCTTGTGTAAGTTTAGAGAAGGTCTTCAATACCATATCCCTAACTTAGCACAAATGGGAGTCCTGGTTTCAGCTGGGATAGAGTTAATTTTCTTCCTAGTAGCTGGTATAGTGCGGTATTTTGGATTTTGACTGAGAATAATGTTGATAACACACTGATGTTTTAGCTGTTGCTAAGTAGTGTTTATACAAGTCAAGGACTTTCCAGCTTCTCATTCCCTGCAAGCAGAAGGATGGAGTGGCGCAGCAAGCTGGGAGGGGACACAAGCAGGATAGCTGATCCTCACTGATCAAAGGGGTATTCCATACCACAGATGTCATGCTCAGTATATAGACTGAGGGGAGTTGGCCAGGGGTGGAAATTGCTGCTTGGGAACAGGCTGGGCATTGGTCCATGGGTGGTGAGCAATTATAGTGTGCATCGCTTGTTTTTTCTTGATTTTTTTTCTATCTTTCTGTTATCCTCTTTTTTATTACAATTACTATTATTAGTAGTATTAGTATACTATTTTACTTTCTTTTAATTATTAAAATATTCTTATCTCAACCTGTGTGTTTACCTTTTTCTGATTCTCCTCCTCATCCCCCTGGGGAGAGGTAGGGCGAGGGAGTAAGTGGCTGTCTGGTACTTAGTTGCCAGCTGTGGTTAAACCATGACAGCGTGTTCAGTTCAATGAGTTGATATGATGTCTAGGTGTCCCTGATATGCTCTCTAGGTGTCCTTCTAACTCTTGGTAACCCAGAGTTTATTTTTCTTCTATTCCCAAAGATCTTGAATCTGAGGTCCTTGCAAACTATATCCCCTCCCCAGAGCAGTAGCTGCTATAAAATGGCATGTCTTCATTCAGGGTGGTCAAGCACAATGCAGACTGGATTTTGGGACATCCTGCGAATTTGATTTACAGCAGGAATATTTGTATTCATCTACTCTTTAACAAAGAGCCTGACACCAAAGTGACGCAGAATTATTCATGGTGTGATTTCTAATACTGGCTGAATGCATTTTGGGTCAAGGAGGTGTGATGCGCTACTGTGTTTGCCTTCTGTGACATGAAGCTAATGCAGACTCCAGAAAAGACCCAGCCACACTGACAGCAAGTATTTGAGGAGCAAAGCAGTTCCCTCCTCTGCCTTACATAGCATTTGTTTCACTGCCTGCTGGAGTCGTCGCACTCTCTGGAGTGTCTGAGGCTGTTCTTTTCATTTGTCCTCCACTAATTTTAAGTCTGAGGCAGAAGCAGTGAGATTCCCAGTACAAAAATGCAGCTGGCATTCACACCCCCAACCACATCCCTTTGGCATTTGAGTGATTTTGCTTGGATGCAGATGCTGAATGGGCACATCCAAGCTGACATGGAGCTTTCTGCCTCTCAGGTTGCAGTGTTGCTGATGGATACACAGGGGACTTTTGACAGCCAGTCCACCCTGCGAGATTCAGCCACTGTGTTTGCCCTAAGCACAATGATCAGCTCAATACAGGTAAGAATCACAGCAATCATTTCCTAAAAGGCAGTGGCAGAAACCCAGTAGCTTAGCACCAGCCCAACACAGCAGCTAGCCAGGGCATTTGATGAGTGAGCTAAAGGCCAGCATGTTGACTGCACTGAGTGTAGGATTCACATATGGCTCCATCATCACAGGCAACAGTCTCATCTTGCCTCAAGAGTGGGGCCAGCAGCAGTTCCACCCTTTGCTTCAGCTACCAAAAAGGAAAGGACCTTTTTGGTCTGCATAATTGGAGGTGCTTTTGTCTTGGTGCTGCTGGCGCTGAGGAACCTCTGGGCTGGAGGTGCTCACACACCAGTAACCACATAGCCTGTTAGAGCTTCCTTCCCTACCATCTGGTCTTTGCTTTTGGAGGGCAGAGTGAATGTGGAAAGTGTGTCTTCGTATAGAACTCAGCACATCATAAAAATGGAGAAGGAACATTATTTGGACCTGACAGGATTCCAGGCTGGTGCTCCTGTGCTGGAGTGTTTTGCTGCACAAGGAACAGCAGTGCCTGTCTGTCTCAGTCTGTCCAACAGTATGATTGTGCTTGGAGTCTTGTACCAGTAACTGCAGGCAGCTGTGACTTTGTGTCCCCATGATGATGTTGTAGAACTGGACCACACTGACCCATGTGTTGGCCCAAAGGACAGGCCATTTTGAATATTCTGAAGTTTCTGTTTTTAAATGCAGGTTTATAACTTGTCCCAGAATGTGCAGGAGGATGATCTGCAGCACTTGCAGGTAAGACCCTTGTCCCTGCTGCTCCGCAGCACTGGGATGCCTGGTTTACACTCTGCACTTGCAAACTGTTGCTCTGGAAAGTCATTTTCACATTTAGAGCCTTTATTTTTCAGTTCTTGTATTGGTTCATGGGCATGGAGGAGCAGTCACTCGGGTTGAAACCTGTCTTGCTTATGCTTTTGTAGGGTGGCTTCTTGGGGGCCTGGGTCCTTTGGAAGGGAACGCTCATCGGGACTGTTCCAGGGACTGCTTTGCACCTGTGGAGCTGCAAAAGGCCCACAGCTGTGTTTTGGTACTGCAGCCAGTGGCTGAAGGGCACAGAGATACTGAAAGAATCACGACTGCTTAGTCAGGAGACAAAAGAGACTGAGAGTGGAGGTGGTGATGGTCTTCAGCTATGTAAAGCTGCAAAGTGGAAGGCAGTATTGTTTTATATGTCCACACTGCATGAGACCAGTTGGTATGGGTGGTGCTGCAGTCAGAGGGTAAGTTGACCTTTTAATGACATGGTTAAAACAGCATCAGACAGTGCAGGGTGCCCGTTGCAAGGCCTCTCAGTGTGGAGCACCCATCACAGCCTGCAGCAGACAATCTGGGTATAGCCCACATTGGCCTGTGGTTTATGCTGGGGTTCCTCAGGAAGTAGAGACCCATTAGAGGCCAGGACTGACCCATGAGGCTGGAAACATGCAGTGATGTGTAGCAAGGGGCTAAAGTGACTGATAATAGGAAAGGATCCAGATTAGTTAAAAAACCATAGAATTGTTTTGGTTGGAAAAGACCTTTAAGATCATTGAGTCCATGTGTTGGAACCAATTAAGACCATTGAGTTAACTCTGTATCTCTGGTACTCCTGTTGCTGAGTGTCCATCCACTGCTGTGTGAGTAGGGGCAGCATTTTTATGCTCATTTGACTTAAGTAACAGGGAAACTGATGTAGAAGTTGCACTGTTCATGCTGCAGGAGTTCACTGTTCATTCTTTGTACTGTTAGGAGAAGCTCAAAGAAATTAGACAGCCACTGTAAGCCTGGTGTTGACATCTGGTACTGGCTCAGTACAGGGGACCCCTAGGAGTAATTACATCCCTGTCTGTTGGAGACAAGTAGCTAATAGGATTTTTGTGACACAGGCGTCCTGCCCATTTCCTGGTATTACCTCTTGCTTTCTCTTCTGTTTAGGTGGTTGTTTGGCTAGGTAGGTTTTTCTAGGAGCTTAAGAAAAAGAAAAGAGAAACTCCAGCTGGAAAACTAGCATCTGAAGACCTTCTGTATAATTTCAGTCAGTAAATTTGTTTAATAATAATGCCTTTTTAACACTGAACTTAGTGCAACTCTGATCTTTCAGTTTGGATTTTAAGCCATTATTGTTTAACGGGCTGACCCATTTTTAGACATCTGTGAAATACATTATTGTGCCTTCAGTTAGAAATCAGAGTCCAGAGAGACTGGAGAGCCTTCAAATTTTGCTGGGAGGCTGATCTCACGTCTTTGCACAGTGGGGGTTTGCCGGGAAAGTACTTATTTCTGAAGTAATTTCCGCTTCTTCCTGGAGTCTTTAAAGAGAACAGGGGTTCCAGCAGTCCTCTGTAGCACGTGAAGTTCCTGGTTGGTATGAAAGCAATAGCAAGCAGATGATTTGAGCCATTTTTCACAGATTTGGCAGCAAAAAATTCCAGGCTGAGATCTTTCACGTGGGGGCTCAGCATGATGGCTCTCCATAACAGCTCTGTGTACCTCTCAGATGCGAACCAAAAGCATGCAGCTTGCCAGTTTCTGTTCCAGCTCTGCAAATGGTGCTGTTAGCCCTCAGCTGACAACCGTTCCTTGCTGCTTGTGTGGCCCACAGCTCCCTGCCCGGCCGTGCACACTGACCCTCTAACAGTCCTGTTGTTCTTTGCTTCTCCTTCCAGCTTTTCACCGAGTATGGCCGGCTGGCCATGGAGGAGACATTCCTGAAACCTTTCCAGGTGAGTCTGAGGATCCGGGCCAGCTCCTGTGCGCTGTGCCGGAGGTGGCTTTCACCACGAGGTGTCACTGCAGTTTACAGGACGGGAGGAGATAGGGATGCCTGGGACGCTCTTCAGCTGCCCCGAGGAGAGGCTTCGTGCTTCCTTGCTACCAAAGAAGCTTCCAAATGTATCCAACATTCCTCTCTCTTTACTCTCTGAATCCTTGCCATCCCAAGAGCTCTGCCCTGTCCTGCCAGGCCTGGAAAGCAGTCAGGTTTTGCAGCAGGTTTGTCATGCCGTCTACTCAGGGACTCTGCTCATCCTTTGCTCTGAGAAGTTTGAACCCGCCTGCCCTGGGAATCCCTATGCCTGCAAAACAAAAGGATGAGGATTAGCTCAGAGCTCTCTCGAGTGACAGCAGAGCTGTGGGAAAGCTTGGATTAAGTGGGGCTTTCACTTCAAATGAGGGACATCTGTTCACCCTGCAGCTTTCCAACCTGTGAAAAGCTGGCGTTCACAAAAGGGAGAGTGTCAGGCAGATGCCAGCTTGCTCTGGACACGAGGGCTGTGAGCAGTTCCAGGGGTGGGAGGATAGTTGGCAGTGACAGCCCCTTCCAGGAAGAGTGAATATGTGTGAAGAGAGACAAAGCAGCTGGTAGAGGAGCAGAGGATACCCATGACAGGGCTGGGGCAGCTCACTAAAGCTCCAGTCTTTTGACAGATTGAGTAGTGGTTTTGTGTGGCTTTGATTATGGCTGCACTGAACCCTTGTGCCTAGGAGGCTGGGAAGGTGGTTGAGTTTTGAAGCTTTCGGGGGTCTGTGGGACCAGGTGTGAGCAGGGAGCTAAGGAGATGAGGGGAGTGATGCTGTGAGGTCTCCATGTGTCCTCATGGTACGCTGGAGCTGCAAGGCTCATTGCATGATTGGGGTGATAAATAGAAGGAAAATACCTTCTGTGGGTCTCTCTCCTTGTGCTGTACAAGTTGTTCCTTTAACCAGATGCTCTTTGACAGTCCTAGTGTCTTGGTCTAACCACCACAGGCATTCATGGTAGGTTAGGTGGTAGTTGGATGGGGGTTTGTGAGGTTCCCAGAGTGGAAAACAGCACAGAGCAAAACATGCTGTAGAAAAGCAAATGGTAATTGGGAATGGGTTACAGCTATTTTACTTTTGTGTTTCAACATGAAAAGAGAATTGTTATCTTCACCACCATGCTGGAAGGCCTAAGGGGTTTATAGGGTGTCTGTGGTCAGGAAGTGGAAATAAAATTAAAAGTTTAAAATACAGAACAAATGGGTAAATCAAGATTTTTGTGAGCTTTGAGGGTATATTGGATGCTGGCGTGAGCAGATGACTGATGTGAAAGCTACCAGTAAAAATAGATGACTTGTAGTAGCAAGAGCTAGAAGAAGTACAGAAAAAAGCCAGACATTAAATAAATATTCCTGTTCCTTATTTAAAAACTATTAGGGTAATGAAGCCAAGTATTTCAGTGAAAGTTAAATACTTCCTACTCCATCAATAAAAAGGAGACTGTAAGGGGAAACTTAAATATGCTTAAGTCATTAGGACTAGATAATAGGCTCTGATTTTACCAAAGACTGTAATTGCTGTGAAGGCACACAGTCTTGTAAAACAATCCCATTATCAACTTTTAAAAGAGCATGAGTTCAGTTGATAAAGGTAACTATCACCATGGTACGTGGCCTTCTGTAAGCCTTATCTCCCTACCATGCTGATTAAAAGCAAATGAACAACATATCAAGTCAGCTTTGTGTGTTTTAATGCATTATATATGGATTAAAAACTCATTAACTGAGAGATGACAGAGCACACTGAACTGATTTAATAAGGAATCATCATCCTTCAGAAGTGTTTCTTTCGGGCTCTCCCCAGGCTCTCCCTGGTTCACTGTCATCTTTATTAATGAAAAATATCAAGTGGCTGCTGGTAACCCTTTTAGATGTGACAAAATTTGGTAGCGGGGTTGATGGGGATGTGGCCAGGTGAGTAATGGAAACCTCCTGTCCACATTACAAAGTGGGCTTTTCCTGCAGAGCACTTTGTTAAAGACAGCTATGCATTTTGACTAGGAAGCAGGGGAAGGGCAATGGTGAATAAGCTAGGGAGGATGGGGCAGCATGCCACTAAGTGTCTGTATGTGAGGCTGGACAAAATCAGACTAGCAATGACGAGCACTGTTAATGAGGGGCAATTTAATGGGTAGGGTGGCTTAATGAGACGTGTGGGCTTCTACAGTAGCTGCAGGCTTTAAACCGAGACAGTTCTCTCTGCAGGGGAGAGTCTACAGTTTGAGTTTTTTGGTTGAGATTCCACATAAGTCAAACAAGCTCAACTTCTTTCATCCTTAAAATATGCAAATGTGTAAAGGAGGCTTTGGAAAACAGCTTCTATAGGAAAATGCTGCCGAGCAGAGAGTGCAAAGAAAGTGTTAAGAGTGGGGCAGTTGCATTGATCCTGCTGGAAAGGAAGTAAGACTTGGCAGTGGAAAACTAATGTATCCCTTTGGCTCTCTCCTCTCCATGGTGTGTCCATGCATGTGCGCTGAGGTGTAACTGTGCTGCCCCAGGAGCCCTTGCCAGATGGTCATGATGCCTTCATGGAGTTCGCTGGGCTGAGGGTGGCTGTGAAGCATGGCAAAGACAGCATGTCTGGAGCAGTTCTGCTTCAGAAAGAAGAAAATAATTCCAAAGTCAAGCAGTTCAGGGCATGTGTTTGTGGAAAAGTCCTAAACATGGACATGCCTCCAAAGCATCTCGTGGTCTCCAAAAGAACAGCGTGTCCTGAAACAGCTAACTGGGTGCAGTTGCTGTGGCTTGTCTTGCAGTTAGAAATGGCCAACACACTGTTCTTCTTTTTTTTTTTTTTAACCTTTCCTGATGTTTTATGGAAGAATAATAAGGAGAGGAAATATTTTCCCTCCCTCCACTACATCTTTGTTCTAAACATAGCCAATTTTTAGGGGAATTCCAATGAAATCGATTCCTCTTGCTGACCTGCTTGTTCATGTGCATGAGAGGAGCTTTGGCACCTCTGCCAGGCCCTCCTGGGCTTTGGTGTTCAGGGCTTGCCCTCCTCCAAGCTGTGTATTCATTACAGGGGACATGGGTCCCTTGCACAGATGAGACACTGGAGACGTGATTTCTTCTGAAAACACTTTTAAAGACTGTATTTTTAAGATTGCAAGTTGACCGTGCTGGTATTTATTTATTTATTGCATAGGAACTGCAAATGCCTCTGTAAAGATTACAAAAGCCAGTGATTTCTTATTCAGCCTTGTTATCCTGCATCTGTTTTTCATTAAAAGTCTGTCTGGAAGGCTGCCCAGTGGAAAAGACTGAAAAAATGAGCCTGTAAAATTCCCATAGGATGGGACTAAATGTGCCTGGAATTAGGGAGCTCATTGCCTTTTGTCCTGGTTAGCAAAAATCTCTTTCTTGTTTTGCAGTTTAAATGATTGACGCTCTTTTTCAAGCCAGGGAATCAAACTGCCACCCAGCAAACCAGTACAGCAGTTTGCTTCCCACTTCCCCTTGCAGGACACAGCCACATGTGCAGCGAGTCTGTGTGGTCTCAGTGCTGTGATGGGGTGTCCCTGCACAGGGGAGTATTCCCACTAGGAAAGGTGTGAGATGGTGCTGGAGCTGGGCAGAGACTCAGGGCCAGGTCTTGTTGTGCTCTGAAGGTCGCAGCAAGGGTGCAGGGGTTTCTGCTGCTGGTGTGGGCTCTGACATCTGCTGCAAGTAGTGGTGGCAGGGAGGGAAGCCCTGAAATCCTTGTGACTCTCCTTTTGGTAATGTAGGGCAAGGTTGGGCATCTCATACAGCAAGTCCTGGTCCTATGATTAGCAGAAAACAGAGCAACACCCTTGAAAGATGAATTTTCTGAACTGTCTCTGGAGCAGGTGGTGACTTTGATTCAGTGGGTGCTGATTGACACTGACCCAGTTGTGTTTCTGTGTCTGTTTTCTAGTCCCTTATATTCCTTGTTCGTGACTGGAGCTTCCCTTACGAATTTTCCTATGGATCTGATGGTGGTGCAAGATTTTTGGAGAAGCGGCTGAAGGTGCGTTCTTTCTGATCTGGGCTCACTTAATCAGCAGTGTTAACCTGCGGGCATGCTGGTGGGTGATGGAGAGTGAAGAGGCAAGTCAGGCTTGTGACCCAGGGCTGAGACACTGCCATTACCTGTGTGTATGGAGAGTGCACAGGTCATGAGAGTGACACCTTGATCTAGGGGGGAGCAGCACTGGAGGGTGTAAACCTGGGCAGGGAGCAGGAAATGGGGTGCAGAGCATTGGCACCAGTGAGGTTTCATCTGTGTGGCCGCAGCGCTGGCTGTTAGGTGTGCACTGCAGTGTATAGAGATACTGGTTATAGTCACACTCAGCCAGTGCTTTAAAATCACAGAAGAGGCATTTTAAGAGGCTGAATTTTCTTGCCATGTTCAGTGGAGGGCTTGTGCCCAGGCTGCTTATGCCAGGCTTCTGGCCAAGCCTAGACTCCGTGGGGCTCATTGCTGGGAGCAGCAGGGAGAGGTGTTAGAGATGGGAGTCAGCAGATTCCCAAGAGATCAGGAATGATGTTTTAGTAATAGGGAGTTGTAAAGTAAAGATGATGGGCAAGGGCTCCACTGGGATTAATCAGGAAATGCATGGGTGATTTGGCAGTGGAGAGACCTAATTAAATGTGAGACAAGAAAGGCCCTAGTGGGAAATCCCAAATACTTTTGTATTCCAGTCATACATGGACATGTACATTTTCCAAACGATAATAATATGCCCCAGGGCATGTGGTCAGAGATATGCTAGGTCCTTGGTCACTGGAAGAGCCTTGTCTTTGACTTGCACAGCATATTCCTACTTCTGTGTTGGTTTTTCGTGCTGTAAGCAGCCACAGTGCTGAGTACCTTGTTCTCCTGCTACCACCACTGTCCTAGCATTACTGGTGTCCCTATCAAAAGGAAGCCCCCTGACCCCAAACTGGTCTCTTGCAGGTCTCAGGAAATCAGCATGAAGAGCTGCAGAATGTCAGAAAGCACATCCATTCCTGCTTCACCAAAATCTCCTGCTTCCTCTTGCCTCACCCAGGCCTGAAAGTTGCCACCAACCCTAATTTCGATGGAAAATTGAAAGGTACGAAGGCAAAGGTCTGTTTTTTAAGCTGATTTCTTAGATTCTGTGTCCCGCTGGTTCCTGAAATTCTCTAAGTATTTTCCATGAAAAGCTTCTGGGAGAGGAGTTGGATCCTCCCAGCAACTTACACACGCCTGGCTATTTCCTCTGAATCCAACAGGCAAATGTGGAGGCCAAGACAGAGATGGAGGTGGATAAGGTGTGGGAGGCTGAAAAGGTTTTGGAGCCACTGGCAATACATACATTGGGACAGATGACTGGTAGGCAAAAAGGGAAGGGCAGGGCTGAGGCAGGAAGTTCATGGATGTGATGTCAACCCTGCAATTAAATCCTGTGCCTCACTTGGAGTTCAGCACAGATGCAGAGTGGTGCAAACTGGTTGCTGCAAGGCAGGCTGATGCGTGTGGAGAGTGGAAGGCTGGTTACACATGCTTTCAAGGGAATGTTATTTCACTCTGAAAAGCTTTCCAAGGAATATTTAATCTTCCTGACTTATCTGATCAGTGGTTTCCCTACGGGGCAGACTTAATCCAAGAGGTTAAAAAAAAGGGGAAGGTAAAAAAGCTGTGTTAAGATTCTCCACCCTGAAAGGAGCCACATGCTGTGGATTGTTTTAATTGTTTGTTCTGAACCAGCTGCTTACCGGTGTGTTGCTTTTCCTCTGCTTTTGTCCAGCTAGTGATCAGATATGTTCTTCTGGCAATCTCTGTGCAAGCAGGACAGTGAGGCAGCAGTGGGGAAGTGTGGGTGTGGAGATTGAGCTGATCTCTGTTAATTCCCTCCTTAATTTCAGGTGCTGATTAGCACTGAGCAAGTGGTGTGTGCAGAACAGGTACAGGGTTGTCAGCAGCTTCTTGACACCATCTCCTTGTTCCCTGAGAGCTGTACGCAGCTTTTTGTGGGCTGATGGAAGAGATGTGGGGAAGCCTCTCCTCTCTCCTCACTTTACAAATGCCTGGATGTTGCATTGCCTTTTTGGTCGTCAGCCTCATTGAGTTTAACTTAAATGGCAATAAATGGATGTCAGACACTGTGAAGACATAAGAATGACTGTTAGGAGATGAGTTAGCCTCTGTTAAAGTAACACAAGCAGCCCATGGCCTCCTCAAACAGCACCCCATTCCAGCTCTGTTCTTTGGCAAAGGGGACAGGCTGCTAGCAGTAAAGATTGTGCCCTTACCTGCACTAAGGGCTGTCTAATGGTGCATTGTAAATGTGTAGTCACTCGCAGGAGTCTTTAGTATACTTGTACTAAGCACCTAATGGTTTGCAAAGCTCTGAAATGCTTTGCACTGAGAATTTCACATATAGGTTCATAGAGGACCAAGAACTCAGAATAGAACATCTTACCCACTGGCACAGGAGGTGGCAGGGATGAGAGCCAAAGAGCCTAAGTCTTGGCAGAAGTTTTCCACTATGGGTGCCATGGAGCAGAGCACAGGGAAGGCACATCATGTATCTGTGTCCTGCACACTAAAGGTCATGGTTTGCTAAGAGTGTATGTGTCTAGGCAAGAAGGTTGTGCTCCCTGGCTGTCAGTGTTGTGTGCACATTCATCAGTGATCAGCAAAAGCAGGGTTTTTTCCTCACGCAGTCACATTTCTGTTTGAGCTCATATTTTTGAGACCATGAAGCTGGTCTGTGGATGTAGCACAACTGTATATTCTGTCCATGGGTTAAGTAACAACTTAAATGAGGCCATGATCATTTCTCTCTCTCAGGGTGCTCACATCACTAAATTTCAGGATATGTGAGCCTCTGGCTTGACTTTACTGCTCTTTTTATGTCAGTGCACAGTGAAGCACAGGTCTGACATTGGGCTGGTACTGATGACGTCGTGCTTTATTTCCAGAAATAGATGATGAGTTCATCAAGAACTTGAAGATTTTGATTCCTTGGCTTCTTAGTCCTGAGAACCTGGATGTTAAGGAGATCAATGGAAACCATATCACCTGCCGAGGCCTTGTGGAGTATTTTAAGGTATCGGCTTATTCATCTGTGGCATGCTTGCATTTTGGCTGTAATTGAAGGGGAACAGCAGCAAACAGGCCAGCACTTCATGGCTGGAGGAAATGTTCTTGGTCCTGACTCTCACTGCTGCAGAAAGCAAACACCTCATGGTCATGTATTTGACCACACAGTAGGTCCAAGAAGTGGTCAGGGCTGATTGCCTCCGCTGGAGAATTGAGGATGAGAGGGAGGTAGGCTGAGGGCTGTATTCCTGTTGCCTTTGGAAAAAGCTGATTTTTGTTGTCATGACTACTGGAACATTTTAGTGCAAGATATCAGTGAGTAATTCTCACAACCTGGTCTCCAGAGCTACCTGACTGGTTCCTTCTCCTTCCGTGCAAGGTCGAGGTAGGTGCAAATCTGAGGGCAGAGATACTTGGTGTAAGTGATGGAGCAAGAGCACTGAGTGACTGACTCAGGCCACCCAAGGAGTTGACCTTGAGCCATGTTAAGTAGCATTTTCTGACAGCATCCCCTGCCAAAGCCGTCTTGTGCCAGGAATGTCCTCCTCTTCTGTGCCTTAACATCCTGCTTGAAGCTGTGCTTGGGACTGGGTGGCGGTATTCGCATGCTGCTCATGTGTGCTGCATTCAATGTGATTTCATTTTCTCTGCACTGTTTTGCAGGCATACATAAAGATCTACCAAGGGGAAGAATTGCCACACCCAAAGTCAATGCTGCAGGTATGTGTCAGCTCTCAGCTGGAGAGCATTTGTGCACCATAATTGCTGTTGATTTCCAGTTAATTGTTAGAGGTGCCCATGTAGTGCAGTACATTGGGTCTTCTGTGATTTGATTTCAAACTCCTTATTGTAACAACCCACGAAAAAGCCCTTTTGGAAGTATTTGGCAGTCATGAGTCTGACGTGGCTGAGCAGTTCCAGCAGCATGGCTCATGCACCTTGGCTGACTGGACACACAGTGGCAGCCAGCTTAGCTAAAATCATTCCCCTGCAGGTAAAAAGCATCATCGTTGGCTGCAGTGGGGCCACACATGGAAGTGACATGGCCCTGCACACGGGCAGCAGCTGCTGGGCTGCAGCTCTGTTCTCTGAGCCAGACAGCTTTGCGGGAGGTTGCAGCTGTAGCTGTTTACATATGACTGAGCTTTCTATTTGTTTTCTTGCTGTTTCCCACAGCTGAAGCCAAAATTTTCATTGCTCTGACTCGGAGGGTAGGAATCCTCTCTTCATGCAGGCTTTTGCCTGGGGGTACTGAGGAGACTGCATATGTAAATAAGGGATGATCTTGGCATTGGTCAGAGGCTGGGGAGAGTACACTTGGCTGAGACAAGGGAGCTTAATGTGTAATTCTGTACATGAGCACTTGGGTCTGTGCGCATATCCTGGCCACATGCATGCATGGACCATGGGTACCAAGGCAGCCAGAGCCTGCTACTCTTTGCAATTACACTTCCTAACCCTGTCCTTCTGCAGCTAAAATTTGTACCCCTTTTGCCTTTCTCGCAGGCCACAGCAGAAGCCAACAATTTAGCAGCAGTTGCCACTGCCAAAGACACATACAGCAGGAGGATGGAAGAGGTAGGTGGTGCTGAGCATGTTGTTTCACTCATGTCTCCTGGCTCTCCTGTCCTGGGGAAACCTCCCTGCCTGGGTTGCTGATAGAACATGTCCAGCATGGACTTGCCCAGGACTGATTTGCACATTCAGGGTCCCAGAGACGTTCTGTGTTAATGGTGGAAAAGGAGCTTTCTTGCAGGCTGGAGGAGAGCAATCAGGATATCAGAGAGGGACAGGGGAGAAGGATTGACAAACAGTCTCTCTTTCATCTGGTAGCACCTTTTTGCAGACCGCCTGGCCTCTGCTGAATTTGTATCATCTTTCCAGCATTTCCCAGCATGGGAAGATGCAACCCAAACGTGATGTAGTGGGGTGGAAGGGCTGTGTGACTGTGCAACCTGTGCATTATAACTGTCTTTCCACCTTTGCCCTTCCCCATTGGCCTATCCATCTCTCAGCTCGAGTGAGGGCTGGTTGTGATGTTTTAAGGTGAAGCTCGGCCCCTGCCTGTCTCCAGCCATTTCAGGGCCCCACTCTGTTCATCAGTACTGGAGATTACTGCCTGTTGTCAGGAAGAAAGGTTGGAGCTCCATGGCCAAACTGTCTATGGACTGCCCTGGGCCTTAATACCAATGTGTCCATGCTCTGAAGCAGAAGTAAAATGCTGCTGAGCTTCCAGAACTAGAAAATGCTGGGGTTTGCTCAGTGTGGCTCAGCTGTCAGTGTTGCCCAAGATCCTGGCTTGGGCTGTGAGTGAACTGAGCAGTCAGACACCTGCTGCCCTGATTTAACCTGCACCCTGCAGAGCTCTCCCAGACACCACAGTCATGCAGGTCATTGTTCAGGATGTGGTGATCCGTGGCAAACAGGAGCCTGTGGAGCTCTAACTCCAGTGATTTGTGTGGCACAGCACAGGGGGACCTGTGCATGCTGAGGTTTCCAGAGTGATTGGACTGTGTTTTCCACGCAGGTCTGTGGTGGGGACAAGCCCTTCCTTGCACCTAGTGACCTCCAGACCAAACACGTGGAGCTGAAGGAGGAGGCTGTGAAGCTATTTCGTGGGGTGAAGAAGATGGGTGGGGAGGAGTTCAGCCGTCGCTACCTCCAGCAGCTGGAGAATGAGATAGATGAGCTCTACATCCAGTACATCAAGCACAACGACAGCAAGAATATCTTCCATGCTGCCCGCACCCCTGCCACACTCTTTGTGGTCATCTTCATCACTTACGTGATAGCTGGAGTGACCGGCTTCATTGGCTTGGACATCATAGCCAGTCTGTGCAACATGATCATGGGCTTGACACTTATCACACTGTGTACCTGGGCATATATCAGATACTCTGGGGAGTACAGAGAACTGGGCGCAGTAATAGACCAAGTGGCTGCAGCGTTATGGGACCAGGTAGGATAAAGAGCTTTTGATTTAAAACAAAGAACAATCCCACCAAATTCTTAAGTATTGAGTTTCCTGGGGCTTTTCCTCCCATTTTGAAATGGCTTTTGCATTTAGCATTGTTAGATGCTCCAGCTGGGCCTGCCTGGGCAGATCCAGCAGCTTGAGCTGGTTGTGCTGTGATCAGTGAGATTAGACATTTCAGATGGGAAAAGGAGGGAGAGAGGAAATCGTTGTAGTTGATTGTAAAGGGGAGATGTCTTGGGGAGTGGAGATAGGCCTCACTGTGGCAGAGGCAGGCAGTATGAGATGGGTCACAGAGCAGGAGTGAACAGCTAGGCAGGAGCTGTGTACCACCCCTTCCTCTGCTTGAGGCTGAGCTCTGAATCTTGCCCAGTGTGAAAGACAAGCTTTGTAGATTGGGGTTGGGGATGAGAAAACTCACAGCAAGCTGTTTTGTTCTGCCTGGTTTTTCTTCCTGTCTTATCCATCACCAAATGCTAGCTTGTGGAGCCTCAGACCTTGTGGGAATGGGCAGCTTTGCCTAGGCTCCCACTAGGAAGGTGTTCTTGGAGCCAGTGTGTGTGCATTGCATGTGCATGTCTGTGTATGTCAAAAAGAAAGACTGTATTTCTCCCCTGGTTCAGGGCAGGGATTTCAGATTTAAGCAAGAGCGGGACACAACCAGCAGGAACCCAGAGACATTCCCCATTTGCAACTTGCCCAGCTGGGGAAACATAAAGAGGTGAAAGTGCCTGCGGCTGCTCCCTGGCCCAGGCTGGCCCCTGCGGTGCTGCTTTCCAACTGGAGGGAAGGTTCCCGAAGGAGGAGCTGTGCAGACAGGCAGTGCTGGCTCTGCTGCTGGCATCAGGGCTTGGGTGGCATGACTCTGCCCACCGTGGTGCCCAGGGCTGGTGCTCAGCTGCCCCGGGTGGGTTCAAAGCCCTTTGTGGCTCTGTGCCGTGTGAGTGCTCAGTGTTGAGGTGGGACCGGCTGCAGGAGGGGTGGGCAGAGCTGTGAGGGGTTCTGCAGGAGGGGCAGCCTGTGGAGGGAAAGTCCTCTGGGAATACATGGCCATGGTGACACCAGCAAGTGCCTATGGCCAGAGGCATGAGCGCCATGCATGAGACACAGAGATGCTATTGTTTTTCTTTCTCTGTCTTCCCCCTTCCCAATGCCTCTCCCCAGGGAAGCACAAATGAGGTAAGTGGCTCCTGTTCTCTGCATGCAACACCGCTTGGCTCCCATGGGGCAGATGGGGACAAGCGTCTGGGACCCAAATGCACGTTCCAGCCATGTTTCTTTGGGCTTGTGGAGGACAGGGGGGTCACAAGGGCTCTGGGCAGCGTCTGGCATCCTGGCCCTGCACCAGGGCGCTAGCTGGCAGCTGGGCTCTGGTGGTTCCTTGGGATCCAGATTCCTGGGAAAGGGTGTTAAAGTGGGTACAGCTCTCCAGGCAGTGCTGGAAGCCAAGCAGGGGAGAGAATTGCTTGGGGAGCATGTTTATTGTGATGGGGATTTTCATCTTTCTCCCTTCAATCAGCTTTGTTTGGGGATTTTCCTGCTGTGCTGAGAGGTCAAACCAAAGCACCAGCCATGTAGGTGTCACACAGGCATCTCATCAGCATCTCATGAAAACAAAAAAGACAGCCTTACTGCACACTTACAGTAATCCAGCACTGTAGCCAAGGACCACCCCAGTCTGACTGAGGTGTGTGTGAAAGACAGCTGCAGCTTTTATTGCCACCAAAGCCCGAGAGCTCTATCTGCCACTGTCAACACACTGTTCAGCCACTGGCTTCTGTGCGGAGTTCTGTGGGGACTTCCTCTTAAAATGAAGTTGCAGCAGCTCTCACAGGTCCAAAAGGCCACTAAAAAATATGTGATTAAAAATCAAACCATTTCTCTGGGCAGTGGCCAGCCCAGGCCAGCGCTGTGGTCCCTCGCTGAGCCACAGGTGCTGATGCCTTTCTACCCACTGGGTCTGTGGGCTTTGCTCTGGCTTGTGCAACAGGAAGAGGCAGAACAGTCTTTGCTACTGATGTGCTCTTGAACAACTCATGTCAAGTAACAGTCAGGTCTGTGAGACTGCTTTAGCATGAAAAAAAAAGCCTAAAATACTGCAAGGTCCCTTATAGAATCATGGAATCAGCTAGGTTAGAAGAGACCTTTAAGATCGTCAAATCCAACCATTACCCCAGCACTGACAAGTCCCCACTGAACCACTGGGAGCCTCATCTAACACAGTTTTTGAGCACTTCCAGAGCCGGTGATTCCACCACTGCCCTGGGCAGCCTGTTCCATTGCCAGAGCATCCTCTCTGTGAATAAATGTTTCCTAATTTCCAACGTAAACCTCCCCTGGCAGAGCTTGAGGCTGTTGTCACTTGTTACCTGGAGAAGAGACAGACCCCACCTCACTACAACCTCCTTTCAGGCAGTTTAGAGAGCAGTAAGGTCCCTCCTGAGCCTTTTCCAGACTAAACCACCCCAGTTTCCTCAGCCATTCCTCATCTTGTTCTCCAGATCCTTCACCAGGTTTGTTGGCCTTTTCTGGGCCCACTGCAGCACCTCAGTGTCTCTCTTGTAGGATCTGAAGGTGTATTTTCAAGAAAGAAGCACAGAGAAGCTGCATGAAGGTTCCTTCACCATATCCACTATGTTCCCAAACAATCCCAACACAGGTGCAAAGCTGCACTTCCATTTCCTAAGGCCCATTAGGTCAAGCATCACCCCAAACAGCCACTACAGGGGTCTTACCGCCCTACACCCTCTTTCTCCTTGCTGCAGCTTCAGCCTCTCTGCCTGGTTATTTGCTTCTTCCCATCCCATCCTGAGCTAATCCTGGCTCACCAACAGTGTTCAGGTTCCCAGTATGAACTGGTGGGGTTTTGGTTGAGTTTCTTTTGCCTTCCCAATGAGAAGTTCATTTAGTTGAAATCACAGTGCTGTGACATCCAGTCATGCAAAATCCTCTGTAGCTGGTATAGCTGCAGGGAGATCCTGTATATAGAGAGAGGATCTTGGCTTCTCTTGTGCCGTTTGCACTCAGTACAAAGCCCATGTCAGGGTGAGAGACATGACGTGTCACCAGTGGTGGTACTTGCCTGTCTCCATCCCTTATGGTTGGAGCCATGTCTCAACCTCACGACGGCTCTGATATGAATTCTGTACAGGAAACAGCCCCCATCCATGCTGGTGTGGCCATGGCAGTGGCTCCTGCTGGGGCTGCTGCTGCTGTTCAGCTGTTGCCTCTCTCCCTGTGGAGATGGTTCGGGGGCCGCAGTCTGCTCCCTCCTGCCCTGCAGAAGGCTGTGCTGCTGCTGTTTGTGGAGGCCAGGCTTCTCTTGTCAAGACAGGAAAATTCAGTTCTGGGGCCCCAGGGTAAGTAGGTCGTGGACCTGCTGGAGTGAGTCCAGAGGAGGCCACGAAGATGCTCATGGGACTGGAGCGCCTCATTTGGAGACAGGCTGAGAGAGCTGGGCTTGTTCAGCCTGGGGAGGAGAAGGCTCTGGTGAGACCTTAGAGCTGCTTCCAGTGCCTAAAGGGGTGATAAGAAGGCTAGAGGGGGACATTTGACGAGGACCTGTAGGGATAGTACAAGGGGGAATGGCTTTAAACTGACAGAAGGGAGATTCAAATCATGTATTAGGAAGAAGTTCTTCCCTGTGAGGGTGGTGAGGCCCTGTCACAGGTTCCCCAGAGAAGCTGTGGCTGCCCCAACCCAGGCAGTGTTCAAGGCCAGGTTGGACAGGGCTTGGAGCAACCTGACCTAATGGAAGGTGTCCCTGCCTGTGGTGAGGAGTTGGAACCAGGTGAGCTTTAACATGCCTTCCAACCCAAGCTATGTGGAGTCTACAATTGCAGAAAAATAACCTAGACAACCAGACACTGCATAGCAAAGCCCTTGTATGATGCAGTATGTGTCTGCCTGGTGGTGTAAAACAAAATGCTGAGGATGCAGAAATTTGAACTCCTGTGCATGAAACCTGTAGAGGAAAACCTCCTGACGCCTCGAGTCCCTTACACTCTGGGTCATCCACGGTTAATAGAGCTCCAGTGGGTTCCTCCCAAAGCTGAGACACTTGATGAATCAGTGAATGCCTTATCTTTATTCTTCTCCCTGCTGGCAGCTAGATGCAATCAAGAGTTAGTGCACAAAAGATGCTGCACACCAGGGCTGGTTTGAACCTGCTGCTGCACAGAGCGTGCTCATCACACGCAGCAGGGCCAGGGACACAACTGCTTTCTCTCTTTTCCCAGGCTCTGTACAAGCTGTACAGCGCAGCAGCGACGCACAGGCACCTCTACCATCACGCCTTCCCTGCACAGAAAGCAGAGCCCACTGAGGGCTCAGAGAGGAAGAAGGTGTAACCCCAGCGCGTTCCTGTCGATGCATGAAGGAGGCACGGAAACCTCATCCTCAGTCCAGCAACTCATCCTCATGCCCCTCACAAGCTCCTGCTGCAGAAGAGCGTGAGTGGAGAACACATCTTGTGTAAGGTGGTTTGGTGCCCTGTGTGACAGGATGACCTCGGCATGTTTTCATTTTGTTCATATGTACATGTTGGTACTGCCGCAAGTACAAAGTGCTTTTAATTTGTAACAGCCAGCATACTCCCCAGCTCATTACAAAGCCTTATTTTCTCCTTGTTACAAAGTCACTAAAAGCCTGGTAAGTTACATGATACTGCAACTAAAAATCTTTCAGACCTTAGCTTATTCAAAAAGCCAACTTATTTTCAGATACTTGAACAAGTTATAACATGTAACCAAGTTCTTCTTCCATTAACTGTTTAACTATAAAAACAAAGATGTATTAACTCGCTTTATCAGAAGCAGTAAGAGCACTTCTGCTTCAGTATGTTAATGGTTTGGTAGGGAAAGCATACTTTTCTGTTGGTAACCGATGCACAAAGCACCACATTGTAGATGTACTGAGAACGTTTTGCTGTATTTCTGTATATACATTCATTATTGCGCATCAGAAGTGTGTTCAACAGTTCTATTCTTTTATCGTCAGAACTATTAAAGTTTGCTGTCAGTTCCTAAGACTGTGGTGGTGCAGGAAGCAGTTGTTGACTCATGAGGTGAGAGCTTCTCTTCTTGGTTTCTCTGTATTCTTGGTTTCCTTTTTGGTGTTTGTAATGGCAAGTTGGTACATGGAACACACTCCTGGCCTGTCTCTGGCCTAGGGGTGACTGAGCGCTGGTAGGTGCTTCTCTCATGAATAAAGTAAAGCCAGGTTTTACAAGTCTTGGGAATAACCAAGTCTCCAGCTCTTGACAGCAGAGGAAAAGCTTCTCAGGTGAAGCCAAGCTGAAGGAAGGGTTGCTGCTGAGGTCCACAGCCCCAGCCACCCTTTACCTCTCTGTCCTGATGTGAGGGACCCTATTGTTGACTCAGCACAGCCAAGCTTGGAGCCTCCAAACTCTACATGGCTTCAGAGATCCTGAGCTTCTGCTTATCACCATCCTGATCAGATTCTTGTTATGCTTGTACAGTTTGACGTTCTAAAAGGCAAACCAAAAGACTTGGACAACCCTCCATTTGCTGAACAAAACAATTTTTATTGAGTTAATAGGATTTACAAGAAATGTTGGGGGAATATTTTTGTCTGCAACAATGATTATTGCACTAAAAAGAATCCATAAATAACGTTTCAGGACAATCAATGAACCAAATGAAAATACTGGAGAGGCTGACTGTACAATTAAAATGTTTCCCCAAGTAAGGAAGTGTTACTACAATACTAAAGCTCGTTTAAAAATGATTTTGTGTCACGGCATAGCACAGCTGCTCAGACAGTGCCATTACCTTCCCATGTGATGGGGTCACATTTCACAACACACAGTTGAGCTTGGATTTAAAAACCAGGGAGCAGTTTGCTTAGAGAGCCTGGTCTTCAGGAAGGAATTCCACCTCTAATTTCCATGAAAGCTAGTAGCAAATCCAAAGCAGTAACACACTGAAGTAAAAAATAAGGCAACTCGGACTCGCTTTCATGCTGTTTCGCCTGGTTACAGCACTGGGCCTTACCGAAAGGGAATAGGGGCTGTGTTCTGTCTGTTAAAGCTGTAAACAAAGAGCAGAGCTCTCTCTCTCTCTCTCTCTCGGGATACGACATCCCAAGGGAAATTCCCAGGAACAGTCACTGGGATTTCAACAACGTTTTGAATCCAGGACCTCTCATGTAATTGCATCTATTGCGCTTTAAAAGTAAGACAGTCAGCTTCTAAATAATGCAGCCGGCTGCTAGAAAAAGATACCAGAATCAAGTGTCTGATTAAACCCCGTGCAGGTTTTCAGAATAATAAACTACTTCTTGTATGGAAAAAGATTAACAAACATTTGTAATTTTTATAAACAACAGATAATACATGTAGAAAATTATTCAAGAGGATAGTAACAAAGGTGCAACAACATCAACAAAAATAAGCTGCCTTTTCAACAAAAGCACTTTTTTCATAGTTTTAAGTGTGAAAAACTTTTAAAGCTCTTTGTGTCTTCATAAAAGTCTGTTTTAAAAAAGAGTTGCTTAAAAGTTCTTGCCGTGCTGCTGGGCATACCACTGCTGCCTCTGCTTACGGTGCTCCAGCTCGGTGAGGAGCGCCTGCCTGTATGCTTCATACAGCTTCACAATACGTTCCAGTTCTTTCATGAACAGCAGCTTCAGCATTCCCTGGTACGTGTCCAGGTCCGCCAGCTGGAAGAGCTCCCACTTCAGAATGTGGTCATATCTGTTTTGGTAAGAAAAAGAAAGGGGAGATTATCTGCAAACCTCTGCAAGCGACCACGCAATGTTCTGGGTGTTTTCTTTAGAACTGGCCTCATGGTTGCACAGGCAGTGATCACAGTCTATGTCAGCATGTTTTATGTGAGGAAATAAAGTAATTCACACCAGAAGACAGGGAGCTGTGGCTCAAAGTGAGTCAGGGAAACATCACTTACAGCTCAACTGCAGAATCACTATAATACAAGAGAAACTCCAGAAATAAAGATCCTATTAACTCACTATAATGAACCAACACAGACAATACCTTTTGGAAGCAATGAAACCAGCAATTCCATTCATGACAAGCCTCAAAGATTTACCAATAAAACATCTTTTAAGAATAACACAGAAAATAAAACTATTTCCACAGCACACCCCAATGCTTGCCAGCCAGTGCCTCACCAAAGGCAGACTACTGAAGTCTTGCCAACTGCTGCTGTTCCCAAAGTGTTCTTCCAGCCTTAACAAGTGCTCTTGGACTCTGTCCCCATCTTGGTTTATTAGCAGCAATAATCTAAGTCAGGGTGTCTTAAACTGCAGGTCATTAATGCCATGGGAGCCCAAAACGGGCCATGTTAGGCAGCATCAGGGACAACTGAGTAGCAACAGATCCAATTAGGCCATGATTAACAGCTGCAAGTACTCACACCAGTGAGGGACATCCTAACAGCTCACAGCTATGGGCAGTGATCTGTCCCCATGGGCAGGTGTCAAGGGAGCAAAGCAAGGTCTAGCAGCTATGCATCCTGCATGTTCTTACTCCCCATGCTAGAAAAGAGGAGCTGCTGTGAGCTTGGGGATGTTCCCTGGAGTCTAAAATATCAGTGCCACCCTGAACTCCTCCCTTAAGAATATCAACCTGAGATGGAAACAAGCTCAGCTGTTAAGTCAACCAATAACTGTTAGGAAATTGGAAGGCAGAGGCAGGGACAGCATGGCTTCACTAGGGGGAAACCCTGCCTGACCAATCTGGTGGCCTTCTATGATGGGGCTATGGAACTGATGGACAGGGGTAGAGCAGCTGATGTCATC
>JASSUY010038185.1:0-16630 GCA_032466535.1 Forpus xanthops | reverse complement strand
AGTTGTGAATGCTCCATTTGTGGTGGTGTTCAAGGCTGGGTTGGACATAGCCTTGGGTGACATGATTTAGTGGGAGGTGTCCCTACCCCTGGCAAAGGGGTTGGAAGTATATGATCTTAAGGTCCTTTCTAACCCTAACTATTCTATGATTCTATGATTCTATTATCCTTTGGATAATTATACAAAAAAAAAGGCATGGGTGAAAAAGCAGTGTATGTGTTGATAAGGAATTCCTTTCATTGAAACGCTGAAGATCAAAATTGCCTCTTATCTCAGGGTAAAGTTCATAAATAAATTGTAGAGGACAGCTGAAAAGTCAGCAAATTAGACTGTGGTAACCCACGCTGGAGGAGCCCATCTGGGGAGTGGCTATCTCCTGGATTCCCTTTCTTCCATTAGCTGTCAGCTGAGCATTTTGTGCAGTCCTCTTACTTCAGGTAAGAGCTTGAGAGAAGTGTACTCAAAGTAGTCAAAGTATATACTTTGAAGAACTGCCTAGGTAAAAAATAAAATACCTTGTGTAGCATTGAAAACTAATACAGAATGTGATTTTCTCCACCTGCAGAAAAATTTCATAAGGAACTGCTAGCTGTGTTCCACAATAGCTTCCATTTTCTACTTCTCTTCTAGGGTTTAAGAAATTCTTAAGTGTCCACTATCAAAGCATCAGAAAGTCTGAAGACCACAGCTGTGTTTGGGTTCTTTTCTAGAAGCTGATTTCTTTCTTCCTTGTCAGTGGCCTTCTGTCCCCCATCTTCAATCTAAAAATTCTTACCTACTTAAAAACAACAGCACACGTGACTATGTTACAGCTATTCCTCCATGCTCCAGGTACATCCTCGGTTCTTCCATTACTTAGTTTATCTTTGTTCTTTCCTTCTGGATTTTCAGAATTTGGTGGAAAGCAAAACTTCTGTTCATATATTTTTAAAACTCACCTCAGAATCTTTTCTCTTTCCTCTTATTTTAGGATTTCATGAAGAGCAGATGCAGCTTGCTAATTTATTTTGTTTCTGGTTCATTTTCACTTAAGACTCAGCAAAAGACAAAACAGCAAAACTGATACTCAATGTAGAATAATTTATTACTCTGACAGATAGCTCCACATTTGCCCAGTCCTAACTGAAAAACAAGAAGACAGAAAATCTCTGTATACCCCATTTTCACTGTGCTTGTTTATGCCTCTCGTGGAAGAGGTTGGAGACTCCCTGGGGAAGCTAGTTTCAGTTTGAGCTACATAGACTTATGACTGGCTCTTACCCTATCAATATATGGTGTAAAACATGAAGGGCTCCATATATGCATTATTTATTGTATAAGAATAATTGGTGAAGGTGTATGTGAAACAAGAAGGATTGCAGAAGTTCTGAACAGTTTTAAATCCATATGCTTAACTACGTAATTTTGTGAACAGTCTAATGAGTGTTATCTTTATTCTTTAATGAAAACATGAAATATGTCTGTTTTGGACTCACTGTTCTCTTGTACTTATTTTCATTTTTATATCAATTAATGAGGGAAACAGCTAGCCTTGCTAACTAAAGAGCAATTAAAACAATCTAAGTGCTCTTCAGTCCTACCACATAACTGTTATTGATATTTGGTGTCTAGTGAAATCTTCCACAATGCATTTGCAGGAGCTTATAAGAGAATTTATAGCAACAGTTCTTATTTTATGCCAAATTTTCTTGCAGAGTTGTGTATGCAATACGATTGTGAAAGAACTGAGAAGATCTTTGTAAGAATATTTTTTATAAGTCCTCTGAAAAGGTCTGGTTTAGTACACCCAAAACATTTTGCAAATAAACAATTTTGCATCAGGTAGCCAGTGAATTTGCATGTGAGTTTCTGGTCTTGGTGAGTGGCCTGCACATAAGCTCAAAGGGACTTACTTATGCTTAAAATCCCTGTTTTGGAGATACTGTCTTATGTATGAAATATTTTCAGTCATTGATACACCAATTAAGTATAAAAGTAGGGTTTTCTTAGCTTGGGAGTGGAGTCGACCTGTCAGAATATGGGCATCCTTACTCCCTGTATTCAGTTATCTATGCATAGTCCAAGAATATCAACAGAAGTAGATACTACCAGAACTCAGAACAGTTCATAGCCTGAATTAAGATTCTCCCAAAAGATGAGACTTTTTTTTTT
The DNA here is from genome assembly GCA_032466535.1 of Forpus xanthops. Classification (NCBI taxonomy): domain Eukaryota; kingdom Metazoa; phylum Chordata; class Aves; order Psittaciformes; family Psittacidae; genus Forpus; species Forpus xanthops. The sequence goes on along the minus strand of JASSUY010038185.1, from coordinate 14,479 downwards.
TAATCTGAATTGAAATAACTTTTTATTTTAGCATGATAAGGGGTTGCAGCAATTGGAAACTGAAGCAATAAAACTGTTCCTATAGTTTTGTACATAAATTCAGCTTATTCTTTACTTACCAATGCAGTGGAGGCACATTTAGAAGGGATGAATCTTTACTGTAGCTGTATACCTGGACCCCTTTTGATGTGAAATTTTGAACATAATCTAAAATTTTCAGTTTTGTCCTACACTAAAATGCAATCAAAATTTTCCAAGAATTGGAAGCAGTTGAGTTTTTATAAATGCTGCCAATCTAAATTGCACAGGGCTTCTCTCTGCTCTGCAGCACTCTGTCTAACCTCTTAAAAAAGTATCAGAACAGCTGGATGCTATCCAGTCCAGTCTCGTGGAATTTTAGGTCTTACTCCAAACTTCAGATGTCATATTTGTTGATTTCAGCATAAGCTGCTAAGTTTTAATTTAGGAGAAACACTTCTAGAATAAGTATTTACTGTGACTTTTGCTGAAGTTTGAAGGAAATTGAACTTTGGTTGTGTTTTGTTATTTTATTTTTGCATGTAGGAAATGATATAGAGATTTTGCTCACTTCATGAAGTGAAATTAATTGTGTTTGCTGCAAAGAAGGAAAAAGGTGTTTTGCTGAGTATGTATTTTTAAAGGGCATATGGTCAGAAAACAAAAATTCCATTTACATGTAAATGATCTAACAGGCCACAGTAAGAAACTAAAATACTACCAGTTCTTCAAAATTATGTGATGGTAAAGATGACTGGCTCTGTGCTGAAAAGTGTGTGGGTTCGGTGCTGGGTTTTTTTTTTTTGTACTGCATGATAATTCGAATTCAAGCCTGTATAATAATCACTTTGAGATCTTATTTTTAACCAGACTTATTACTCTAAGTCATACTGATAATTTTCAGGCTTTAAAGTCCTAAGACGTTTTAAAGAGCAGGTTTGCATCTAGTGTTTTGTGTTCCTATGGCTCTGACCCCACTTGGAGTATTGTGTGCAGTTATAGTGCCCTCAACATAAAAAGGACATGGAACTGTTGGAACAAGTCCAGAGAAGGGAGGGCCATGAGGATGATGAGGGAACTGGAGCAGCTCCTGTATGAAGATAGGATGAGAGTTGGGGCCTGAAGAAGAGAAGGCTTTGTGGAGAGCTCATAGCAGCCTTCCATTATCTGAAGGGGGCCTATAGGGATGCTGGGGAGGGTCTCTTCATGAGGAACTGTAGTGATAGGACAAAGGGTAACGGGTTCAAACTTAAAAAGAGGAAGTTTAGATTGGATCTGAGGAAGAAATTCTTCACTGTGAGGGCAGTGAGGCACTGGAATGGGTTGCCCAGGGAAGTTGTGAATGCTCCATTTGGGGTGGTGTTCAAGGCTGGGTTGGACATAACCTTGGATAGCATGGTTTAGTGGGAGGTGTCCCTGCCCATGGCCGGGGGGTTGGAAGTATATGATCTTAAGGTCCTTTCCAACCCTAACTATTCTATGATTCTGTGTTCCTAGTGGAAAATGAATGCAGATACACTCTTTGTATCTCTCCTTACATTTCAGGTACGCAGGGTCTTGAAAGAAGTTGCATGTAAACTCACTTTTTTTCTGTAATGAAGACTGTATATTGTTTTCCCCTCATCACAAGACTTGTCTGAAGTTTAGGGTGAAATAATCTAAAAACTCTTTACAATGTATGACCCTCTTTACTTTCGCTTAGGTGGAGCTTCAGCTTCCCTCCTGAATCTTCTAAAGTTGTTTTTAGGTCCCTACAACCTACTGATCCCAATAAAGAGAAGGTACTTTTTTGTAATCTGCACTTTATAGTTGATTTTTTTCGGAAAACTGGATTCAGGGTACTGAGTTGTTTAATAACTTTTGAACATTTTACTGCTTGCTATCAACAATAAGCATAAGGCACTTTTAAAGATGTTGCTCTTTGGTGTAAACAATAAAAATAATACTTTTTTACATCTGTAATCAGGTATTGCAAAGCAGTATTAAAACATGCAGAAATTTCCAATATACAGAATTTCATAAGGTCAATTCAGTAACAGGGTACATTTCAGTAGCATTTCTGTTAAATCATTTTATTGATTGTTAGTTTGTAAACTCAAATGATTTTTTTTTTCTTTTTTTTGTCTAATATGTAGAATGAGTTGTTTTTCCAGTTTATAAAGTTAATGCTTAGGGTCTCATGGGAAATAGTACTGTAAGTGTAAGATTTGTATTACTGTAGCCCTGATGAAGAAATTAGTTCCCTCAGTAATAAGGAATAGCAGTGTTAAAATACTTTTCTGGGTGTAACATTTAAAGATGTAAAACATATTATTTAAGTCTCTCAAAAGGCTGTCGTGTATTTGTTTAACACTGTACACAAGTAAAGCAGTGGAAGAAAATTGGTTATTTCACAACACAATTTAATTCCAAAATGTCCAGTGAGAATTCATCTGGAATATTATTTTTGGATATACTGTTATACATCTAGGTCCTAAAATGCCCTTTGTGCCAAGAAATCTAATTTTTGTATTTTAAAATTAATCTAACCAAAATCTGGATTAGCTGTGTCACATCCCTTTAACCACAGTCATGTAAACCTCAAGATAGACAGGTGTTTGGATGTTTCAGACTGGGACTCCTGCCCTCAGCAAACATATTTGATTCTCCTACATGGTCACTTGGCTGCCTGTACTCATGCCCATATGCTTGGATGGCATTGTGCCTGCTCAATAGTTGGTCAAACTGTTCCATTAGGGCTTAGACAGCAAGATAACACGTTGAGTTGGGCAGCACCTATAACAGCATGTGTTCCATCATTTCTGAAGGAAATCTTTCCTCAGGGGCAAGAGGCCACACTGCATAACTTGCCTCTTTACATTCATCTTTCTTGCCACTTAGATGTCCCAAACATCCCAAAACCAAGAAAGGAGATAAAGAAATATTGAGGAGAAATTTTTTGCTTTCAAAGAAGTAACTGTCATTGTAGCTCTGGCATAAACTTACGAAGTTCATGGGGGATTTAGGAATGCATGCAGAATGCATAGTGTACAAGCCCTCAGGCAATCCGCATTAATTCGAGTTTAAATCAGATGATAACACAAGTGGGCAAAGTGTAAAACAAGTAGAAGAGCCACTGAAACATTTTACACTTTGCCTTAGATAGCTGGAAAAGGCCATTGTAATAATCTCAGTGTTGCTTTATGTTTACAACAGCTGATAAAGTCAGGAGAGAAAACGTTGCCATGTTTCAGGTTCAGTGTCATCTTCCTACAAACTGATTTCCCTTCATCCTTAGACTGTTGTAGCTACATAAACACAATTATGTGAAAATAAATGTAGTATTATTTAGACATAAAAACAGTAGAGGCAGAACAGTTTTAGGAATAATCAAAAGTCAAGAAAATTCATTGCATCTCATGCGTCAGCAGAAGCTAAGTGACAAGTTATCATGCTCAGTTGGTGATACCTCCAAAACAAGCTAGGGAAGAGGCAGCAGTATGTTAGAGAAAGTAGCTGTTCCATGAACCTAATCTGGGTAAACTAAATAATGCATGTACTGATTCAAAACAGGGAACTGCCTCCAATGATGCCTCTATCTCAGAGGTAAGAATATGGCATATATAATATCACATAGCAACATTATTGAGGCTTAAATAACTGACTCAGGAACAGCATTTTTTCTGTTTGATTTGCACCACAATAGCTGTCAGAAGTTGGCTGGCAAGAGTAAAAATCTGACTGTTTTCTTTTTGCTGACAAAAACTAAGGATTGACTGTGGTCTATAGAAAGGAAATATAAAAATGATCAGAAGTGGATATTTTTTACCAATGAACATACTATTTAAATTTTTTTTCCTCATTTTCCTTCCATGCAGCCTGCTGCATTGCACTTCGGGACACTTTTGTGCCTGCCATGTTGCTGTGAATTTGGTTGTCTCACTTCAAATAATTTTGGAGAACTCTCATTGCATGAAAGAAAAGAAAAAATTGTCATGGTTCCAGAAGCATATAGTGCTGTAAATGTGTTATAAAACCTTAATGCTGTGTCAATTCTAATTAATATAGATTTATTAAAACTGGCATGACTTTTAGACCACATTTATTGAAGCAACTGAGAATAAATCAGACAGAAAAGCAACAGATGAAGGAGTTTTAAGCTGCTTAGTGACCTAAATCACTTGTTAGTCCCTGTCTCTTCTTGGATAGGTTACACTTTTCTACTGAAAATGAATTACTTAGTTAATGAAAGTAAAAAAATCATTTTAGTTTGTTAGACTGTTACTGAGTGCATAGGCAGGCCAGATATGGACCTCCCAAAGTTAGAAGCTCCATTTTAAATTACTCTGCAACTTGGTACCTGTGAAATACTTACCATTAAGTAATTTTTCCTATTTTATGTCTTAATGCTCATGTTGTTTAATGTCATCTCAATTGCTTGATATGTTATTAATGTAATTCTCATGTGAAGCAAGCATGTTCAGTTTAACTCATCCATATGTATTTAGAACAGTCAATATTAATTAAGAAACAAACCTGTTTACTCTTTCATTCGTCCTCCACTGTTAAGCATGTCATTCATATCTTTACTACTTTGCCAATGCTGGTGTAGTACAGATAGCAGTAGCTGAGCTTTGGTTGTTTTGTATTTTTTTTCCTTTGAATAAAATCAGTGTAACATGATTATTTTATAAAGGCTCATGAAGGGTCTTGGACTCAAATGGCTGTCTTTAGCTGTTTTGGGATTTTTGTTGGAGATCACCAGACACTGAGTAGCATAGGCTGGGAGTGTTGACAAAGCATGAGTCTAAGAGCCAGGGATGGAAAAGCTTATCTTGGCACTCTTGCTGTCTTTCAGCAAGACTTTTTTTAACCCTAGACATGGGAAATTTCAGGGGCTTGTGATCAGAATTAGTCTTAGACATCTCTCTGTACCTCAGTTTATTCATGTGCGAAATATACTAATTATCCACAGTTAGTTTTTTTGTAATTAATGAAATTCCTGGATGAAAAATGCTGCAAGAATGCAGGATAGTGTTCTGTGTAATAATACCATCTGCTTTGCAGCAACTGTGGAAATCATTAGAGAAGAAAGAGGAGAAAATAGTTCATAATTTCATAGTAAGCTGTCCTTCATTTTGTGTTTTGTGGTTTTTGTGTGCTTTAGCATTGCACAGGTAAGCTCTCAGGATTTAGGGGTTGGTATCAGCAGAATTTTTAAAGCCTGCTTTCCAATTCAAACTTATTCTATGATAAAGTGTCTCAGCTGAGCCATTGTGAGCTATCTCTGTAGGCTTATGGAAAAGTATGATTGAATGATTTTTACTAAAAAGGATATAGAACATGCATAATAGCATATCAGTATGTGCTTTTTAACATGTAAGAGCACATTTGAGGATGGTCTGTGGGGGCTTTTTTGGGGGGAGGTTGAGTTTTTTTGTTGTTTGGGCTTTGGTTTGTTTGTTTTTTTTAAGTTGACTTGCAATAGATATGGATGGTTTGTAGTTCTAATTGTTGTCTTTTTGAATTGCATCCTTTTTGTGATTGCAAGGGTAGCAAACACGTTAAGTCAGGCAATTCTCAGTAGAAAAAAAATATTTATTCGGAACACAATCCAAATGTAATTGATTTTTTAAAAAACACGACTCCTAATGTAAAATAGAAACATTATTAAGCAATTCTTGATCTTTTATTATCAAGAGCTATCCTTTAGCTCTTGGAGATACATAATTTGGTTGAAATCTTACCATTATTTTTTATTTATTAGCCACAGATAAAATATAAATTCAGGTCAAATCATGAGCTTTATAGTCTATAGATATCTATAAAAGCTCTACAAAGTAAGGCAGGAAAATTCACTCTGTTAAAGATGTGAAAACTGAGTCACAGGGAGGTAAAAAAAATTATTGGAGGCTTCCCTCTAGGCTGTTGTCATGTTTACAAACAGAAGGAGCCCTTACCACCGGTCTACTGCACTGTCCTTTAATTTTGCACATAAATAAATGCTTCTGCTTCTCTAAGTGAGAGAAAAATGCAGAATTAAACTGAACTTTTTTTAGAACAAAAGTAAGATTTAAGGGTATTGGACTGATGTTTGTCATCAGCAAAAGGAACTAGCTACTTTGCAGGGATAAATAGGTTTAAGCTGTGGTTCTACAAATACAGGTACTTATTTATTAATATTACTATCAACAGAGCACCAGAGATCTGAATTAATTTAGACAGAGATGCGTAATCACATTTTTGTTGGATTAGTCAAAGGCTGTTCAGAGGGTTAATGCTAGCTTTATCCTTTTATACAAACTTCATGATGGCTGGAGGAGGACAGGACATTCCTGAATAAAATCTGAAGGTTTAAAGTTAAGTCTTCAAAATGTGTCAACATAGGTGACTCTGTACCAATGTAGGGACTTCTGTCATGTGGCAGCAGCAAGTTGGTAGAACTCCTAAAGTTGGATTTACCGTACCACCAGCCCCCACAGCTGCAGATGCTAAGGTGTCCTGAATTCAACAGAGTATTAACTGCTTAATCCACTCCTGTTTAGCATAACATTTTGCTTGTGTTTAGGTATTGTACAGTACCTTTTAGCTAACTCTTCTAAAGTGAAGTAAGCTTAAGTGAATACAGAAAGGTAAACATACATTTAAGGACTGAAGAGGGGCACTTAAGCTTTATAAGAAGTGAATGATTCAGCCTAATGATGGTTTTGAACTGACAAATTGTAACTCTGGAGGAATACTTGAAATATGCCATTCATCAAAAAACATATTATTGAGTGTACTAATGATTTTATTATACCCTGAAGTAACTTTGTGTCCCTTGAAACAGCCATCTCATTGATAAAAAATTTAGTATTTTGTGACTATTCTTCCCTTAATATTAATGCCTAAAATCAATGTCTGCATCTTGTAACTTATGCATGTACTTGAAGGAGATTAATATCTTGAAGGAATTAGTGGACAAGAAATCACGTATTTTAAAAGAAAATGAACATGTGATAATGTTTAGGTAACAGATTTTTCCTATTCTACATACTTACACCCTTACCTTCAGGCTCTGTATTAAGCTGAAGGCTATTTTTTTTCAACATTCCAAATGGTAATCATTGTATAGCCTTCCTATGTCACATCAAAGACAAACTTGGAGAAGGTGTCATGGTTTAAGTCTCTCAGCCACACAGTGTTGCTCACTCAGTTCCCCTTCTTTCTTCCCCCCAACTCCCAGAGGGATGGGGAGGATAATTGAAAGAATGCAACTCCCACAGGTTGAGATAAGAACAGTTAGTAACTAAGGTATAACATAAATGGCTACTGTTACCACCAATAATAATAATGATAGGGCAAATACAAGGAAAGGATGCAACTGCTCACCACCTATACCCAGCCCCACCACGCAGTGCTCCCCCACCTTTCCCGGTCTCTGCCCTCCGTTTTTACATCCTGGGCATGATGTGCTGTGGTATGGAATATCTCTTTGGTCAGTTTGAATCAGGTGTCTCTGCTTCCTCCCGGCTTCCCCTCCCCCCTGGCAGAGCATGAGACTCAGAAAGTCCTTGATCATACCAAAACATTACCAGGCAGTAACTGAAACCATTGGTGTTATCAGCGCAGTTCCCAGGCCAAAAGTCAAAAACACAGCACTGAACCAGCTACCAAGAAGGAGAAAAATGGCTGCGCTGCTGAACCCAGGACAGGAGGGTAATAAAAAGGACTTTATTAACCTATCCATTTTATTTGGCTATCATTCTTTCTGTAATAACATGTTCATTATGCAACCTAGCTGAATTTGCCTGAAAAATGGCAATAATCCTTACTATCATGATAGGGTTTTTTCCAGGGTAGTTTGTGTAGATGAGGAGGTGAGGATGACAAATGTGTTTCCATGGCTCATGTTACATTATGTATGCTAACATCCATGCAAAGACCTAGGTTTCAGCAGTCTATTCTTCTGTTGTACAGACAGCTAGCATATCCTGCATAAAGCTGTGGTTTCTAGCTGGACACTTCCAGGCTAAAGTTTTGCCCATTTACTTTAAAATGCCAGTCTGTGAAATGTGGGAGTTCAAGTGCTGCTGAATAAATGGCTTAGTTGTATAGGTGAAGGCAATAACCTTGACAGCCATTTTAGCCTAGGTCTCTCCAACTATGGCCCTGAGCTCTCAATATGGTGTCCATGAATGTTGGTGTGTTGTGTGATGCCAGACCTGAAGGAGACTTTGAGGACAGCAGTCATATAGTATGGCCAGGCAACCTCTCCTGTAAAGCCCTCTGCCTTCTCCTGACAGAAAACACTTTCCTAAGTGGAGACTGGGAAAAGTTTTTCACAACCCTTTGAAAACAACCTTGGAGAAGAACGAGCAGTCTTTCCCCAGGCTTCTTTAGCTACTGGTTATTGCATTTACTGGGAGGCCTGAATGGCTTCCATGCTCTCATTGGGAAAACTGAAAGCTGTATTTCCCGTACTGGAGGAATATGTCCTCCCCACTTCCTCAACCTGCAGATTGTCCTCAGATTTAAGGGGATATTTCTGTTCTAGACATTGCCCTCTGGTAAATTGCATAATCAGCTGGAAGAAGCCATGATTTCCAGTCTGTCCCTTGACGACTGCTTTTATAGGTTGTCAAGTAATCATTTTGATGGTGTTTGTTTTGGGTTTGGGGTTGGTTGTTTTGTTTGGTTTTGTTTTTTTGGGGGGCATGTTGTTTTATATATAATTTTATTTTCACAAAAAGTCAACCTGCTGCCGTATGTGGCCAGTACCTAGTCCAGAAGGCGCAACCTTAGCATTCTTCCTGAGTGCCCCCACTTCGGCCAAAAAAGCCACAGGCTTTGTGTTAAATGGGCATTGAGCTGCACCAGTGATGTGGAAATGTGGAAAAGCAAAAATTGAGATATGTGGGTACTTCAGGTACTTGGCAGATACTTCAAGTGCATTACAATAGCAGCTAAATGAAACTCTCAGGGATCAAGAATCTTGGATTTAGGTGCCCTGAATACATTTTTGAATCTATTCCTGAATCCCTTTAAAATATATAGAAATTTTATTAATTTACTAATCTGGAACCCACTGAAACACTTGCTTAAGTTGTAAATTTATAGGCACTTATATCTAAAGCCTGCTCCATTTCAAAAAAAGCTAGTATTTATGAGATTTCCTAGACAGACTGCTTACACGAATAGACTCTAAAAATTGAATGCAGGGTTAGTTCATTTGAACATGCAAGTTTTCATGCAGATTATCGTTTGCATGTGAACTGTCTCTGTGTCTGTAACTGGAAGTTGTGAGCTGAGAATCATGTACAAACATTTTAAAAATTAGTCCTTGGTATAAATTGTGGGTTTTTAATACAAATGTAGTATTTAAGTTGTTCAAAAACCAGTCATAGATTTTCTCTATTCAGTCAGGAAAATATATCAAAATTAAGTATACAGTGTGATAGTAAATCTACACCAGGGTATAGATAGGTGCACAGAAATTACTCTGAAATAAAAATTGTTGCAAACTTGTATAGCATCATAAGCTTCACAGGAACAGTCCAGGTGTACGCTTTTACTCCTGATAAATTTCATGTAGTTAGGACTATCTTTCATCTAAAGAGAAACTTGTAATGTTTTGAAGTAAGTGTGTACATGTAGGCTACCAAACAGCAAGTGAATTACTTACTTTAAAGGCACTGATTCATATATCAGAACCCTTGTTCAAGGTTACTATTTTGATTTATTAATTTTTATTTTGCTTCTTGAGTTTATTAGGTCTAAAGGCATAAAGCTATTTTAATTCTGAATGAGATTGTCCAGACAGCAGAGCTTAATGCAGTTTGACAAATCCACTTTGCATTTGCACAATTCAGAATAATTTTCTTGAGTACTTCCGAATAGTTAAAACTCTCAAACCTGAAGGATTCAGAGCACATATGGATAGCTAACAATGCAATTATTTTGTTAATTTTTTAAATAATACTTGCATTGTTGTTTTAAAGCAACTTGAGTGAATCTTGACATTATTATGGAACTGAGTGCTCTAACAGAGTGCATTAAAGCATTACACACCATTGAGAGATGTTTAACCAACTTTCTCTGGCAGCAGTTTCATTTTCTGATTGCCATTCATAGGATTTCTAGCAGAAGTGCTTTCTTATCTTAGCCAAGTTGTAAATGTATCCATTGGATAATTTTATAAACTATAAAATACATACATATGTGTTCGTTCCAAACTACTTCTGGCTTCTAAGCATTTTGTTGGAACAGTAATAACCATAACAAGTTAAAATTAGAAGAAACCCCTCACTTTGACTAGGATCTACTTTTGAAAATAAGGAAATAATATAAAAACATGAACCGTATATTACTATGGCACCTGCTGTTTTTCAGGTGTTTATAACATAACCATAAAAATTCACTCCAGGCTGAAACTTGGTATTTAAAAGTCTCAACTCAGCAGGAGTTTTAAATCAGATTTGGCTTAAATTAGTTTGAGTCTTTTTCAGTTATAAAAGGGAGGATGGAGAAAAAATTTTGATGCATCAAATATAATTTTATTCATTCCTTTACCTGAAAAAGAGTTTTGCTTTATAAAGATACAATTTGCAGGTCGTTAGCCTATAACATGGAGTAGGGAGTCAGGGTGTCAGAGGGGGGAAAGAGGGAGAGAAAGAATTACTATCCAAGAATTTGGCATTTGCAAATGCTTAATGTTTTCTGTGAGAACATTTACCATGGATCCTTACTGAGCTTTCATAAAACTGTATCCGGGGTATACAGCATTTTTTAATTGAAAAAACATGCTTTCATTCAGTAAAGTCAATAACTCATAGTTTAAGGTCTGTTTTGTCATATGTCAATGACTAGTGGATGAATTATATTCAAACATAATTGATTTAATACTTTCTAACGGTGACATTAAAGAATCTGAAGCAATCTGGGACGTCAGCTTCCTCTGCATTTACTGTAAGCTGGGCATCTACAATCCCTCTGGCTCGTGAAAAATCTATCCTCCTTCTGTTGTATTCAATGTATGTAAAACACAAAACCAATTTTAATTAACTGAGGATCAAATAAAAAGATTGACATCATTTGCATTTACAATGCACCACCATTTGTACCTTGCTTATACATATTCACATACTGGCATCTCTGCTTATAAAGACCTTCAGTTGCAGCAGAACCACATAGATGCCTGGGCTGAAATTTTCCAAAGTTGCCAGCAGCTTTGGGTGCCCACTTTGGGCCACATTTTCGTCTGTTCTGAGGAAATACAGCTCCAGAAGAAGCCTGTGTAAGCTGTGGCTTTTGAGCACAATTGTAAGTCAAGCTTTTGGGGTACCGATAAACTGAGGAAGCCAAAACTAGAAGGTGTTTTTTCTTTAAACTTAGGTAGCAAAGACTCAAACCAGCTAGTATTAATTTATTTGAACAGAATACATGATGTGGTATTCCTCCTTATTTTTAATGCTGTTCTACAATGGAATGCATTACCATAGTGCTCCCTTTTCCCATCTGTTCCTCAAAAAGGAAAAAAAAAAAAAGGAGGTATGTAACATTACAAAAGGGCTCTTGGAAATGTTTATGCAAAGTACTACTTTTCAGCACTAAATCAAACATGGAGACAAGCTAGCAGCGAAAGTGTTCTTTCTTTCCCATATAGGGTCTATGTATACTTTTGCTTTAACAATCAATCCTGAAATGTGGGCATTTTGGCTTGCAGTTCATCTTGTAGTACATAACTCTGAAGAGATGTGCCTGATGCTCCATGAAGGACTAGCATTTAGTGATGTTTCTCTCATTGGGAGGTATTGCCAAACCACAATTTACAAGTACTGAATGTCCTGAACTGCAGTAGGATAATTTTGATACTTCAAGTTTGGCATTATCTCAATATCTCATGTTTTCCTTTAAATTTAATTCTTATGGCTGTCCTCACGTGGCTATTTTGCCAATAAACCAGACACATTTATTGTTTCTCTCTTTTTTTTTCCCCCTATAGTTCATGCTTTGACAGTTCCGTAAAGTTTATTTCTCCCTGCTGCTTAGTGTCTTTTTATTCTGTTTGTTTTTCTCTACTTCCAGCTGGGATAGTTTAATGAATTATTTTTCAGTGTGTGTGATATGGCTTTTACAGCCTGCCTTTGGTGATTGTGATAAATACAATTTTCTTTTACTCTTTGCCCTGCCCTGGTTCCCAGTGCTCAGTGTAGTGATCATCATTGTATTAAGAATATTGTGATATTGTCCATGTTAAGCTTGGAACATATTTTCATTCATTCCGTTTTCTATTCTTCTGTCTGGATTTTTTAGTTTCAGTCCTGAAAATTTTGCTGTTGTGCCAATATCTGTGCATTTATTTTGTGTTGCAGTTTGTTAAGTAAGCTCTCTGCAGCTAGTGAGCTGTCCCTGTCCTAGGTTCAGCAGTAGCAGTCATTTTTTCCCTTAGTAGCTGGTGCAGTACTGTGTTTTTGACTTTCAGGCTGGGAACAGCGCTGATAACACCGATGTTTTCAGTTGCTGCTCAGTAGTGTGTAGTCTGACCAATGACTTTCTGAATGTCATGCTCTGCCAGGGAGGAGGGGAAGCTGGGAGGAAGCAGAGACAGGGCACCTGACCCAAACTGACCAAAGGGTATTCCATTCCACAGCAGGTCACACCTAGTATATAAAGTGGGGTTAGTTACCCGGAAGGGCTAGATCACTGCTCAGATTGGGCTGGGTATCGGTCAGCAGGTGGTGAGAGGTTGTATTCTATTCCTTTGTTATTTCCCTTATCATTATTATTATTGGTGGTAGCAGTCGTGATTTGTGTTATACCTTAGTTACTGGACTGTTCTGATCTCAACCTGTGGGATTTAACATTCTTTCGATTCTCCTCTCCATCCCTTCAGGAGCAGGGGGAGGAAGAGGAGGAGAGAGCTAACAACTTTGTGGCTGATTTACAGCTGGGCTTAAACCATGACAATTCTTTTTTGTGCCCAACATGAGGCCTGAAGGGTTGAGATAATGACATCTGACCAGAGTGTGTCTAACCGTATTTGTGATAAACATTTTTTTTTTTGGTTTAGTAGTCACTCATCACAATACTGATTTATTGGCTCTCAAAGTTGTTGCTCTTGATCTCACAGTTTCAGCATGTTGTACATTACTTACAGCTGGTATTTGCTGTCTTGATGTCTGTCAGCTAGGGGACTTGGGCTAAGGTTCTTGTTTCATTGTACTTTATGGTAATGACTTGCAATACGGGCGGGCTCCAGCTGCAGAGCGGGATGGACCTGGCCATGGACTTGTACCTGGCCGTCCTGCTGCTCTTCACCATCTTGGTGCTTGTCCTCACCTCCATCTTTGTAAGGCTGCGGGGAGTCGAGGAGGAGTGGCCCCAGGGACCAGGAGGCCGTGAGGAAACGGCTGCCAAACGGCTGCCGATGGAGGAGGGTCTGGGCGGTCAAGGAGGGAAAGGAGACAGCGGAGGAGCTGAGCTCCGCAGCCGAGCCCAGCCCCATGGCAACCGAGAGCATCCCCCAGCAGCTGTCTGCAGAGCCCTGTGAGCCTGAGCCCCAGGAGGATGCAGGAGACCACGCAGCACTTCTTAGCAAGGCAGAGAAGGAAGATCTGGACTCAGAAAAAAGAAAGTGGTGGTGACAGAGCTGGCAAGCACAGCAGATGCACCAGCCCCAGTGGCAAGTACAGCAGCCTCCTTCGAGAGTTCTGAAGGTTTTGAATGGCCTTTAGGTACCCTTGACACTTGTCTGCTGATTGTGATGGGGATCAGCACGTTGGCACACATACAGTATGTTTTATCTGTGACCATTTTGTCTGATCACAAAAGTTATGCAGAGTTGTGTTTGGGTCTTGTCTAGGGTTAGACTATGATATAGGAGGACCAAGAGATTTTCCGTGAGGCTGGACAGTCATGAGTAGCAGGGTGTGTGGGACAGTATGGGTGAGTATCTAGTCCATTGGGCTCCTGAAGTGTTTTGGAAGGTGGTGAGCAGTTGTATTCCTTCATAATTTCCCTTATTATCATTATTATTGGTGGTAGCAGTAATGGTTTGTGTTATACCTTAGTTACTGGATTGTTCTTGCCTCAACTCGTGTGTCATGGGTTCAGCAGCAGCAGTCATTTTTCTCCTTTAAGTAGTAGCTGGTGTAGCACTGTGTTTTGAATTTTTGGCTTGGGAACAGTGCTGATAACACCCGTGTTTATAGTTATGGCTTGGAATGTTTAGGCTGACCAAGGGCTTTCTGAGTTTCGTACTCTGCCAGGAGGAGGGGAGTCAGGAAGAAGCCGGGTGAAAGGAGAGAGAGGGCACCTGTCCCAAACTGACCAAAGACGTATTCTATACCACAGCACATCATGTCCGGGAGGTAGAGACGGAGGGATTGAGACTCGAAAAGATGGTGATGGTGGTGCAGGGGGGGTGCACGGTGTGGCCAGGATTTGGTATGAGGTGATGGGGTGCACTGCGTAGTCGAGCTTGGTATCAGGTGATGGGGGG
>JASSUY010038184.1:0-39310 GCA_032466535.1 Forpus xanthops | reverse complement strand
GTAAAGACAATTAGAAAACCAGCTCCAAGCAGCATCATTGCAGTGTGAGGTGGCAGGCTCACTCTCTGCAGGCATCCTCGCAGAGGCTCTGCCTTCCCCCACTGCATGAGTCTCAGGCTTTTGTACTTACTGACTAAAATTCACATTCATTCCGTTGCAGGTGGCCAGTCTGCATCGGAAGAAGTGCTCAGTAGCATCTATAAGGGTTTACAAGGGTCGATGCTTAACTTATTTATGACTACTCTTAATTTAGGATTACTCTTAACTTATCTATGGTTACTCTTAACAGTTCAAAATGTATTCAAACTCATCAAAGCCTGGATTGTTCAGAGTCTCTAAAGGGCCATGCCCTCGGTCTCTAAGCCAGCCCACAGTATACCTTACTGTGGCTGCCTGTGGAGCATTCTGTCTGTGAAACTAGTGTTCTTCTTTAGTGTCCTCTAAAGCTTTGCACTTTTTTTTGTGTTGGTAGTTTCACATGGTTTTTAACTGGATTCTTCTGCTTTTAACACATCTTCAATAATCTCAGTGTCTCGGCAACTTTTTGAAAGCTTGCTGAATGAGTGAAATTACAACAATCTGTATGTGCCTGCAGCACTGCATACTGCCTGCCTAGAAATAAGTGATATTTTTCATAGCAAACTGGCAACACCAAACAAGGCAGATATCAAACAGAAAGAGTTTTAGACAATTTCACCTCAGAATTGTAGGGGCAAATTCAACTACCGCATCAGTGGATAAGGATTTGATTTTGGTAAAGATTTGACTGTAGCTTTACACCTGCTTTAACACATGATGGCAAATTAACGTTACTGTGTTCAAAATATTTTGCAGAGACAGAGTTTCCAGCAAGTGTAGAAGTACACATTCATTTATATTTTGCAGTCTGAAAAGGATGGATCATCAGCATTGCACAGTTACACCTCACTGGCTTGCTGAAGGACAGAGTGTCTGATTAGTCTTGCATGGAGGCTCTGAAACACTGCATTCTGCCTGATTTTGAGCACTTAACGAAGGTGCCTAATTATGGAAGCCCTTCTTTCTTTGGATTTTTAGGCACTGACGTTTTAAGGTTAGGCAGGATACCTTCTGCTATAGGTTCTGGATATATTTATGCAGGCCAATTAACCTGATCACTCTTAGAGGAGCTTTTGAGACTGTTTATTTAAAACATAAGAGGTTTTGGTCCAGCATGAATTTGGATGTAATGTAAGTCAACTCTTGCCTTCATAATTCTGGCAGACAGTTCTGTATTGCAAATTGCATCATGTTCCTAGGCTTCATGGCAACTACATGATGTTCAGAAATTAAGGATGGACAGTACTCTGTAAGCTTTTGCATTTTGTCCTCATAGTAATTTTTCTCTTCCAAAGTGAAGATCTTTTAGCATTTCCAGTGTTATTCCTGCAGCTCTGAGGAGGATGAGTATAGTTAATACTATAGGCATGCACCTGGGACTCAGCCTCCAAATAATAGAATTGTGCAAAACTGAAGCTGATAGCATTGTAGCAGAATCCGAAACATGCATATTAAATAGCTGGAATGCCTTATAGTACCTGAAGACATTTATAGGGTTTAAAATCTTTTAAGTCAAACTTGGCTGCAGAATTTTTGCGTGTGTGAAGTGCATGTGTGAATATGTAAGTATGCAAGACTTTTAATTACCCATTAAAATTCTATTGTTCTGAAACTTTTTTGTTGTTTCCTGTCTAATGCAGTTCTCTTAGCTTTCTGAGGAGTTTGCTGAAAGCCATACAAGTACAAATGAAAACTAGTATAACTTGCAGATAGCCACTTTTAAGTCTTTATGAAACAGTGAAAGATAGGGCTACTTATCAAATGCCTGCAGCTCAAATGCTGGAGTTCTGTGCAGCATCTCAGGTTTTTCTGTCATTAATCTTAGTAGAGTGTAGGCAGAAAGGATCCAAGCCTTATCTATGTCAGTGTGTGTGCTATGAATGATTTTATGATGACAAAGTTATTCTGAAGTTACTCTGTAATATTTGATCTGGGACATTTGGTTGTGTGCAAGATACTCCCGAGGTAATGACTGAATATGCCTGCATAGTGTTTGTGTAAGTAGATGTAAGACCACTGTGGTTTTAGGGTTTAGATGAAGAGAATACAGTTGCCAAACTTTTGAGATGATCTGAAAGTGTATCTGGAGATTTCCCGCTCCAATTCAATGGTTGTGTTAATTTCTGGCAGTTTTTCAATGGTGCCTTTTCGGTTTGGTCACCAAAATAAGTATAAACCCAAGTCCTACATGGGGAAACTAAATCTGTGTGAGGATGGGGATTTCCTTCCTGTTCGGAGAAACATCTGCATTGGTTCAAAAGAGGTAATGCAGCTTCAACTGGCAAAGAAACCTTTTGCTTTTTATGTTTATGTTATAATTTTAAAAATTTTTCTATCAAGATGATTATTTTATCACATTATTTCAACAATTGTCATGTTACTTGTGTTCTGCATCATAGTAATAACTGCTGTTACAGTGAGCAGTTTCTAGACCTTTCCTCAGAGCTAACATTTACTAACTTAAATTTATTTCAGACATTGCTAACCTATCTTGTAATGCTGTTGTATTTTCCTTCTTTAATTGCTATATAAATCTACAGGCACATTAAGGGAGTTAATCTGTAGTCTGCTGAATGCACATGAATTAATGCAAGGGGAAAAGAAACTGCAGTTAAGCAATATCCTAGTTGTATATGTGGGGTTTAATGTTAGCAGTATTATCTTTTAAAAATGTGAACCACAGAGTACTTTGTGCTTGTCTTGGCAGTCATATATGATGTTTCTTTTTAAAGGATTTAAAGCCCAGTAATATAGTAGTAAAGTCAGACTGCACTTTGAAGATTCTTGACTTTGGACTGGCCAGAACTGCAGGAACTAGTTTTATGATGACGCCTTATGTAGTGACTCGTTACTACAGAGCACCAGAGGTCATCCTAGGGATGGGATACAAAGAAAACGGTCAGCAACTATAGTCTTTCTTTGGCATAGCTTTATTTTTGTTTGGCACACCACATTTTACATGTTAATGTTTTTTTCAAGCTGTAGAAATTTTATAAATTAGCCTTGTGACCAAAATGCAGATTCTGGATACACCGATTTGTTTATTCAGCTCAACCCATTAGAAATGTTTGCATTTAATAGGAGAAGAAATTGAGGGCCTTGTTTGTTTAAAAACTCAGATAACTTGCCTAGTAGATCAAGTTTCATCCAGGAAGAACTGGAAATATATTTGCTTAATTTGTGGTATGTACCTTGATATACATCAACCTGACTTTATTCCTGATGAGGATGTAAATTGTAATTCATTGTAAATATATGTCCTAAATTTCATATTTAAATAACTATATTCAGTGTAGCCTTTCAGGACATAGGTAACTTAAAGGCTGCTGGGGAACAGACAAGTTAAAACTGCCTGCTGGGGCAACCAGCCTACTTCAGTCCTGTCTCACCTGAAAAAGAAACCTTGATATAAGAATGCAGCTAGTACCTTCATGAAGTATCAGATTCTTTGGGATCCATGGACCTTTGAGGAATTCTAAGGAAATTCGTTTATTTTGTCCTCTGCTTGCATACATCCCTTGTCTTTATACTCACTCTGTGGCCCTTCTCTCAATATCTTCCACGAGCATATAAGGAAAGGATACAGTATTTGAGGGAAACACATGATAAACTACATTGCATCTCCTGAATGAAAGAGCTACTATCCTTTAGGAAACAAACGTAATGTGTCATTACTGAAATTCTGTTGTAGTGGCCCCAATTCTGCTGCCATTTCATTGATCTGCTGTCACTGTGGTCAGTTCAGCTCACTTGGTGTTTTCACCTCAGGTAGGCACACTTCACAGGCCACCATTTGCTCAAGGTATTTTAAACCCTCTATTGATTAGTCTTCCAGAAAGTCTCTTGAGATGCCGTGATGTTTAAGGTTTTGTTAGCTGTCTCCTGGTGATATGAGGCGTGGCTCTTCAGGTTGCTGACACAACTGGGGCTTGCTTTCCTTTTCAGGATGTAGTCTGCAAACTTTGCCTGGCAACTGCATACCATTATGGAAAAGTAACTTCAGGTTGTGTGTAACCAATAGCCGCTATGTGCATAGATGTGCATGGGTTTGTTGTCATTTTTAAAAGCCAAGAATAATAATTTCTATCAGTGTTGACAAGGAAAAAGCCAGATCAAAGGAATAAGAATAGACCTTTTTTGCAAGGCTGTGGTTTTTATATCTGCTTGGATTGTTAGTTTGCATGAGAGGGTATGTGTACTTAAATGGCCTCCAGGATTGGCTATTTTTCCCATAATTTAGAAGTCAGATGTTGAGTGGACCAAGCTTAATGTCTCTTTTCTTTTCTTTTTTTTTTAACTGCTAAATTTTTGTAGAATGCATGTATTTAAGTTTCTTTGTCCTAAAACTGTAATCTGAGTCATACAGCTGTCTTACAGAAGGAATTGGCACAATGGAAGTCACAAGCTTTCAGATTTAGCTTGCCCATTTTTCATTTATCTCTGTAAGTAATTTTGACTTTCAAAAGCGTGAAACATTCTTTCCACTAAAATGTTAATTAGGTTACAATTGAAGTTAAATAGATTGACTTCTTGAGCACCTTGTCGTGCTAGTGCCAATCCTTTTACTTTAGCAAGCATGTGTTGTTTTGTGCAGCAGAATATCAATAAAAATTTACTTTCATATGAAAAACTATCTTGTCTTCCCAAAGCCAAATACATGGTTCTTGAGTTGAGAGTGACACTTCTGGAGAATGTAAATCTGTGGGCTGACTCAAAAGTCAGTCTGCATTTCTGTATGGACTGTTGTAATTAAAAAGCTACTGCAGAAATTGTTACTTTTCTAGATCACTCTGATAAGTTTTCTCACTGTGAAGCTACCCTGATAGGGAGGCAGATATCAAGGATATACTTACAGTAAGACCCACGGGCCATCCAGGTTTCCAATCTTTTAACATGGATACATAGTTTATCCCTTTAAAACCCATAGGTAAAATACAAGTTATTTAATTTAGAGTCAAATATTGAATATTTACAGCTAACTAATGGTTAACATTAACATTTAGTTTAGTTGAACAGGGTCATCTGGTAGCGTTATGCCATTTCAGTGCCTTGCTGCACTTATGTGGGAGATTTGCAATGTATGTTTTGATGAGTGAGATACGTACTGCAGAGCACTATTCTTTTTGTACTGTATAATACACATAGGAAATTTTACTTGTTTTAAAAATAGCAAAGATCTCAGAGAAACCACTTACAGAGTTAACTTCTGCATAGGTTTTGATACTGAAGAAGATAAAGCACATTTAAGTATATTACATTAAGAAACCAGGCCTTGCAAACTCAAGAGATTCAGAACTGGACACCAAAACTGCTCATGCACATACACCTTGTTTGATTTATGTGCAGTTAGGTGCATTATTATCAGGAAGAGAACTCTGAAAAGCAAGGAAACCCTTAAACCATCTGAAGCAACTACTTTTAAGTTTCCTAGTATGTGTGCTGGTTTAACTTCCTTTGCACGTGCAGTTTTTCTCTTAGTATTATAGAAAATAATAACTTCTCTCCAAACAAGGTTTTTAATGAAAAAATACACTCTGAGAAGCAATAGGTTTCTAAAAAGATTTTTCAAGTCCGTAGTGATATTGTACTCAGTCTTTTATAGATTTATACACAAGAGCGGTCCTCAGTATACAGTTAGTCTAGCTTAATAAAAAAGTTAGTGACCTATAAGTAGGCAGGCTGTGTTTGGTTAATGAAAGCAGCAATCCAAAACATCCCTAAACATCATAAGTTTGGTTTTGTAGGATGGGCAGAAGGATGGTTTCTACTGTTTGTCTTCACTTCTGAAGTAATGTGTCTTCTGAGGCATGAAGTCATTGACTCATGCTACTTCTCTTCCCAGGCTTCTCCATGTAATTATGGGTGTCATATTTATCAAGTTGGATACAAACTAATTATGGCAGAGTTGGATATATTTTGTTTTTTTGATGGCAGCAGATTGTTTTGCAGGTGAAAAAGCCAACAGAAAGAATTTAATTTTAAAGGTCTAATGCAAAACTTAGCTGCTGATCTCTGGGTCTCTGAGCCAAAGAATATGTACTTTTTAAGTATTTGAAAAGAATTTTTAAAGAAAAAACACCACTAGTCATAAAATGTTGTCAAACTTTTTTTTAAATGAACCAGGCCCTGAATTTTGACCTATTAATATGTACAACTATGATCTGCTATCATACGATTTTCATACTATTTTAGAGGAACTATAAATAAGGTGGAAGGAATGTTTTCAAGAAGAAGCAACATTATTTGCTTGATATTGTTGAGCTCCTTCAGAGCTTTTATGTGTGATTTTTAGTATACAACTGTTCTCATGAGAGTATTTATAATAGTACAGTTTCATTATTATGATTTCAAGAAAATTTTTGCATCCAGACTTAACAATATCTCTGAAAGCAACAGCAAAAGAAATTGGCATACCTGTAAAAAGTAAACACTTGCATCTTTGAGCGTGTCTTCTGAGTGATTTAAGGTATTGTAGAAAATATGTACTTTGTACCCCCTCCCAAAAAAAAAAAAAAACAACAAAATGGATTTTGAGTTTTTCTTTTGTACAAGATGTTATTTCAGCATAATGGGAGAAATATTTTTAAACAAACAATTTTAATTGAAAATCTTATAGGAGCATACTAATATTGTCATTAACTGATCCTCTAAAATTCTAAATGGTCTTTTACTGATTCTATTTGCTTTTATTTTAAGGGAGAGAGAGATACATGGTAATCTGATTTGTAGAAAATACTTCATGGCAAATTTAAATTCCTGTGTAATAACTAATTAATTCTCCTTCTAAATGTTTAGATACAGTTTTTTTAAAGGTTGGTTTACTTTTCTATTTCTAAAATTATTCATACAGCTACAATGGAATTACTTCCATAAAACACCTTTGGTGCTCCAATCTAGTCTATTGGCAGAGGTAGCTTTGCAAGCCTCAGCTTGGAGAAGGGCTTTACTCTGCTTGATTCATGTGTATCCCTCTCTTTCTCTGCTCTAGCTGTTGCTCTAGCGCTGTGTTAAATAAAAGGATGTTTTTCTGCCTTGCATTTGAGACAGTTAAAAGCTAATCCTTATATATGGTGTATTTTGAAGTGTTTTCATTGATTAATATAAAGACTTGCTCTTCTTCCTGTGCTGTCTCTGCAGTTTATAGAATGCAGTCATGTTATGCTTCTTTTAATTTTAAATGACCGTTTGCTTTGCTTTTCCTTCTTTTTGTGCTACAAACATAGTGGATTTATGGTCTGTGGGGTGCATTATGGGCGAAATGGTTTGCCACAAAATCCTGTTTCCAGGAAGGGACTGTATCCTTGTGCTGCTGCAGCAGGTTGAATTAGTTAGGAAGTGATTAACCATTTTATTGATGTTGTGTCATGAAAATGCGTATTGTACAATTTTTTTTATTAAATGAACATGGATTTTTCTTGTCATATACTTAAAAAAATTAAGAGCTTCATTTATATTCAGGCTGCACCTAGCAGTAGGACATAGTCTCTGCTGGTCCTGTAGTTAGCATACATTCACCTTCACTCATTTTCATTACACATGCTTTTTATAGTCACTTCATGTTTGTGTGTCTAGATGTTTTTATTTACTTTATTTTAATAACTATCTTTTATGTTAATATCATTGCATTTTGTTTTCAGTTGACATTTGGTCAGTTGGGTGCATCATGGGAGAAATGATCAAAGGTGGTGTTTTATTTCCTGGTACAGATCGTATCCTTACCTTTGGCCTAGGATGTAGTTGTAAATGGTCAAAAGATACTGCAGCAATATAGTTCCAGATTAAGGTGGTTCTAACTTTTGAAATTCTGGTTTTAAACTGCCTTTTTACAATCCAATTTGCAAGTTCATTATTTTGCCTCCAGGAAGCTGCAAAAATTTCTACAGTTATACCATTTAAAGCAAAACTGCAACATAGCATTAATGTGTATGACTGTCTTTAGAAATTAATACTAAGTAATATGAGCAAAATACCACTTGGGCAAGCAGGCTTATTTTTCCTTCTTCCTTTTTAATTTGATTTCCTCTTTTTTCTTTTCCCAATTTAACACAGTGTCTGTCCATTGCTTTTGGGTGTTGTCACATTTAAGACGGATTTTTTTTGTTTTGTTTTGTTTAGGTGCTATTTTACTGGTTCACATGCATTGCTTTTTGCTTTGGAGATCATTTCTATGTAATAACTTACTAATCTTCTTTACTACTACCTAAGCATATTAGCAGTTGTTAGCTCTTTTCATTCCACAGGAAATGTTTACCAAAAATTCCTAACCTGCTTCATTAGTTATATACTCTGGAGTTTTGTATTTTTGTATGCTGAAATGATCCTGCAAAAAGCTTTCAGAAATACGTGGCACTTCTGTCTGTGTTCCATGAATGGCTTTGTGGTATCTGTGTGTCCTGTGAACAATACTTCAGACAAACGGTGTGCTCCAAGTAAATAGAGCTGAAACTTCTGGATCATTGCTAAAATTAGTGGATCTAATAGGAATTTGGCATCTTGTTTTACTGGTGGTTACACATCAGAAATCTTTCCTGCTTTTGTTGCAGGTTAACTGTTTAATAGCTGATACAGTCCCATTTAGGATCAAGATTGGGTTAAAATTTTGAGGTACAGTGAAGAGATCCATGGCATTCTTACTTTCACACAGCACTGTCATTGCATGAGTTGCACCATGCTTAGCTTTATGCATCTGGTTTGCTAGCATGGCTTTTCAATTTAGGCTCAGTGCCATGCAATTTAAATACTTCCCCCTCCTCCCCTCCCCCAAGGCCTGTACTGAAGCACTGCAGAGATTGAATATCTCAATGTAAAGGTCTGCTTTTCAGTTTTAAGAAAGTAAGAGGAGGCCTGCTACATCTGACTGAAGGTTTATGTAGGCCAGTATCCAGTTTATGGTGGTAGCTGAAAAGAAAAAGTTGGGGAGAATATATGAATAAGTGCATATAATTTTGTACCTGAGCTCTCTGCCAGTATCTAACCAGCTGCAAGTAGGAATTCCTGATCCAGATGTTTTCTTATTCAGTAGCATGTTTTAAATTCTTATGCTGAGAACAAGTCAATCTCCCCTGTACCTTGTGTAAACTTCTCAGTTAAGACCTTCCTTATGCATCCTTAAAACTCTTTAACTTCTCCATTTGAGTCTCTGCCAAAATTGTCATTGATATGTGTGGGCCAAGATTCCATCCTCTGTGTGTCCGCTGGTGCTCAGTGTTGCATGTTGTTGGTGACAGATCACCAACTTGGGAGAGTCCAGCTGGGCTGAGGTATCAAGATGAGAATGAAGGACAAAGCATCTGCAAGGGTAATTCTTACGAGTAGCTTGAATACTGTGAATATGTGTTCAGATTGGGAAGTGAGGTCTTCTCCAGAACCTAAATAATGCCTTTATTTAAACTTGTTTAATAATTTTTTGTGAGCCTTTTCATTTTCTGTTTCCTAGAAGTATATCCTTTTCTAGTTAATGACAATTTTGAGTAAAATACATGTTGCCTTGACTACATTATCATAGTTTTTCACTGTTTCACTGTTTTCTCTAAGGTAGTCCTAATTAATGATTATGAAATTGATATTTTATTATAATTTTCTATGTTTTGTCTCTGTTGGTTATTTCATGTGGTTTTAACATAACTTTCTAGCCCCAAATTAGACACGGTGTTTTTCTTAGCTGTATAACCTTAGATATTGATCAATGGAATAAAGTTATAGAGCAGCTGGGAACACCATGCCCAGAATTTATGAAGAAATTACAGCCTACAGTCCGAACTTACGTGGAGAATAGACCTAAATATGCTGGATATAGTTTTGAAAAACTCTTTCCAGATGTCCTTTTTCCAGCTGACTCTGAACATAATAAGCTTAAAGGTAAGCTCTATATTCTGTGTGTTGCATATGTTAAAAGTTTTTAAACTGTGATGTATTGGGCAGAAACATATCTTGGTTTTATTTACTATAACATTTTCTAAGGATTTGAATATTACTATATAATGGGAGTGGATGAGTATGCTCGTGTATGCTTACCTCCACTTTCTAATTTCTAAAACGGCTCCTATTCTGGACATACATTTATAAAGAAAAGTAAATATATACATTGCTCTCAGTGACAGATGCCAACATGATTTAGGGAAGACTGGGAGGAGGGTGGCTTGGAAGCTTTGTAGGCAGAGCAGATGTTTCTCTAGGGAGGAGAATAAAGGTTTTATATTCATAATACATATCCTGTAGCTACTGAAATAATTCATTGGTTTGAAAAGTCATCTACTCAGTGGGATCACAGACTCACCGTATTTTCTGTGAGTAACAGTACATGATAGTTTTTAATCCATAAACTCAGAGATGGGTAGTAGGTATTTGCCCACTGCTGTTCCAGACAAGGCTATGCTGCAAGCTGAGTTATATTTTACTTAAGGATGTCTAAGGGGTGCTTATGCTGCTTACATTATATACTTATATACTATAAGTTTATGCTTCTAAGGGGTGCTTTATGCTGAAAATGTGTAGTGAAACATGTCCAACCCCTTTCCCACTTGTTATTCTCTTCTATTTCTTTTTTTTTTTCCCCATCAAATGGACCACTTTCCTAAACCCTAAGTTACATGAGGGCAGAGGTATTAAACTGGAATTTGTTTACTCTAGGTCTCCTCTCCTTAGGAGCTTTGAAATACTGTTCAACTGCACTATGTGTGGCACTGATCTAAATAGAAAATTTCACTTTTGCAGCAAGTCAAGCAAGGGATTTGTTATCAAAAATGCTGGTTATAGATGCTTCTAAAAGAATCTCTGTGGATGAAGCCCTTCAGCACCCGTACATCAATGTTTGGTATGATCCTTCAGAAGCAGAAGCTGTAAGTTCTTGTTTTAGGTCTCTGATTAGGAAGGTACTGTACTAAAGCAAACTTGTGATGCTTGATATAACTGCTTGAAAGATTATTGATTGATACACATTTCACTAGAAGCTTAAATGAGCCGTCATAATTTTTATTGGCATGGATAGACATATTTATTAGAAATAGTATTAGGAACAGGTGCAAATTGAAGTACCTGTGCGTGTTTATGTTCATGTACAATTGCATATAATCTCCTGGACATGTTGCAATGCATATGAAATCTTTTATTTAGGGTTCTAATTTATCAAGCTTCAGTTATTTGGCTTGATTGACCCTGGTAGGTTTCTGAGGCATTTACTCCTGGGTAAGAGAGATTTTTCACTAGTTGCAGCAATTGATAGTACTTATAAACTATTTAAGCAAAATCATAGTATGAGATTTTGAGCTTTCAGTTAATTAACACTGATGAACAAAGGGACTAATTGAATATTTTTCTTCAAATTCATTTCAGGAAAATTTCAGCATGTGAAAAAAGTATCCTTTTTTAAAAAAGATGGTCGGTGAATGTGGTTGACCCACGAAGAATAGAAAAGGATGCTTGATGTAGATGTTGAAATTAGATTTCTGCTGGTCTATAATGGCTAGAGGGAAAAGTTAGTAATTAGCAGTAAGGAGATAAAAAGGGCTGCTCAGGCTGGGGACAGCTGCATTTAGGAACCCTGACCAGACTGTTTAGTTTCTATTTTAATTATTACAGTAATGTAAGCAAATCTGTTAATCAGAAGAACTGTAAAACATGTAGCAGCACCTAGAAAATAGGCCAAGTCCAAGTATAGGGGAATACATGACCATGTAAATACAGTATTTTTTAGATCAGGTTCATATTCTGAGTACTAACTTTTTCATTTGTTCAGGTTTATATACATTTTAATTGCTTTAACCTGAGTTAGTTTTGTTTTTTAGCCTCCACCAAAGATACCAGATAAACAGTTAGATGAGAGGGAGCACACGATAGAAGAATGGAAAGGTAAGAAAGATATTTTAGGCATAATAAGGCTTTTGGAAGTAGGCTAGGTCCCAGTGATTGCTGTTGTTAAGGTTCTTCTGAGCAACCTAATAGTATTTACTTAAACTGCTTAGATTGGCAAGGCAATCAGTGCTTTACAAGCTCTTGATTGTTGGGACACTGAAAATTTTCCTGCAGAGGTGCTAAGGCTTTGTAGTGAGCTCAAGTCCTCCTCATTTCAGTCACATTTTGCAAATCACAAAGGCAGTGTTTCTAGGGAGGGTAACTCTTCTGGACCAACTGCTACAACTGAAAAAGATACAAGAGCTTGAGTATAAGCACTAGTATAAGCTTGAAGTAGAAGCACTAGTCTTCAAGTGAAGAGCATACCAGCAGTAACTATACTCCTTTCAAATCAAGCAGAGGATTTGAAAGAAGAGGCTATAAGGAGTGTTAGTGATAGGCAAAGTAGTTGAAGTTACAACTGGCAAGGGAGACATTGATGGTTATCAACTATAGGATCCTGAGGAAGTACCTGAGTTTGAGGTGTGGAACGGATGACATAAGTCTTGTAGCCCCAAGAGCACGGTCTTTAGTGTTCAGTACTGGTTTGCTATCTATATTTCTGAGTCATATGTGAGTTGTAAAATGATAAAGTATAAGGGAACATATTTGTTACTTGGAAAACTTGTGCTTCATTTTGAAAGTACTTCTAAAAGGGTGGTATAATTGCGGAGGTTTTAGTTCTATAAAAATACAGATCCAGACTGCAGGCTATAAATGCTGCATTTAAGCAAGAATTTAGTGCAGCTGAGCGTTCTAGTACTTTATATTGAAAATGTCCAGAATGGGATATCAGACCTCTATAACCTTCTTATCCCCAGAGGAAAAAAAAAAACAAAACAAATGTTTTGTGAGCAATTTTTTACATTGCGTTGTGTTGACTGGTAATGGACACTACTACCACACTTTTAAGTCTCTATCTATTCAAAACTGATGTTTAGTTGTAAAGGCAGAGATAAGGAAAATTGTGGAAATTCCTCCTTCTAAGCAATGTTATCTCCCTTTTGGGGCAGATGTACTGAGAATATTTCAAGCAGTATGGAGTTTACTTTTGAGACTCCCACAGCCCTTGAAATTGTAATCCTTAATTTTTTTTTTTCTCCTAAACTGTTTGTACATTGCATTAATTTGGCAGTGACAGATAAGAGGTACTGTTCTGACTGTCAGCTCTTGTGAGTTGCATTTGACATGTTTAGTCCCTTTTTTCTATTGTTGCTTCTGTAGATCCACAGCTGAAGTATTTTCTGAGTAATAAGCTGCCATTAGCCTAGAAACCTTCTGGCCAGTACACAGGATGTATGATTCATTTGTATTAGAAGCACTTCTAAACTATTTAAGGATGAGGAATTTCTGTAGCTGGAAAATAAAGTTTCTTTCATTTGGAGTGGCTAGTAACGTGCCAGTATTGTATTGCATTTTGTGGTGATCTGGACCTTTAGATGTTGTTGCTGAAGAAATTTAGTGGCAAATGTATGTCAGGAGGATGGTAGTGTTGTATGGGCTTGTTTCTACCTATTCCTTTGAAGACTTCTGATGAGTTTATCTGTACCAAAGAATCCATTGATAAAAACTGAGTGATTAAGACTCAGTTTGTCCTCAGGTCCTGAAGGCAAAAGTGTCTTAGAGCAGTATCAGTGTGTTCTTGAGAATGCCATTGTAGCTCCAATTTAAAGTAATTTACATTATTATGTCACTTGCCAGTTGTTCTGTAGCCTACAGCCTGTTGTTCAAACCTAATTCTGAACAGTACTAAATCTATGAAATTCATGTACATTTTAAAGGGAGATGAATTACAAGTCCAGTCTTAAATTTGCAAATTCATTTTTTGTCTTCCTTTCTCTGCACTTTCAGAGTTGATATACAAGGAAGTCATGGACCTGGAGGAGAGAACCAAGAATGGGGTTATACGTGGACAACCAGCCCCTTTAGGTTGGTTACAATAAAAGCATAGTACAAAGCTACATTGAGTTGTAGGTCAGGAGGGAGTAAAGCTGTTCAAGATATTCAGGAGTAACTGAACTCAAACATGTGGCTCTTAAATTACCAGTAACCCCTTAAATTCTTTTTGAGATGCTGCATATTTGAAGTAAATGTATGGGGTTGACACCTCTTTTTATTAATCTGTTAAATTTCTCTATTATTGCCCCTGTGTAGTTGATACTTTATTCATTTCAATCCTCAAGAAACATCTTGGTGTTCTACTGCCATAAGCTGGTTTGATGCATAATGTGTAGGCGATATGATCTCAGATAAAGATATAACCACTGTTTTCATCCACTGAGTAAATGTAACAGTAGATGTAATTTCTAGGTTGGAAAATTACAGAGCACTTTCAGAAACTGTTGCTGAATTTTGGAGCAAGATGTGCCCTTTAACTGACCATTGATAGGACTCATTTGCATTGCTGAAAAATGATGTTAAAAGTTGGACAGCTGTCATAGAATAGTTAGGGTTGGAAAGGACCTTACGATCAACAAGTTCCAACCCCCTCCCATGAGCGGGGACACCTCCCACTAAACCATGACACCCAATGCTCTGTCCAGCCTGGCCTTGAGCACTGCCAGTGAAGCATTCACAGCTTCCTTCGGCAACCCATTCCAGTGCCTCACCACCCTCACAGTGAAGAACTTAGACCTTATATACAATCTAAATTTCCCCTGTTTAAGTTTGAACCCATTACCCCTTGTCCTGTCACTACAGCCCCTAATGAATAGTCCATCCCCAGCATCTCTGTTAGGCCCCCTACAGATACTGGAAGGCTGCTCTGGGGTCTCCATACAGTCTTCTCTTTTCCAGGCTGAACAGCCCCAATTTTCTCATCCTATCTTCATATGAGAGGTGCTTGAGTCCCCTCATCGTCCTCATGGTCTCCTCTGGACTTGTTCCAACAGTTCCATGTCCTTTTTATGTTAAGGACACCAGAACCACACACAGTACTCCAAGTGAGGTCTCATGAGAACAGAGTAGAAGGGCAGGATCACCTCCTTCGACCTGCTGGTCACACTCCTTTTGATGCAACCTAGGATATGGTTGGCTTTCTGGGCTGCAAGCACACACTGAAGCTGGCTCATGTTCATTTTCTCATCAACCAACACCCGAAGGCTTTCTCTTCAGGGCTACTCTGAATCTCTTCTCAAAGAGCTATTGTGGAGTGTGCTCAGAGTTCACTGAAGTCCAGACTCTGAAAAAACACTGAGTATGTGATATTTAGTGTGTGCAATCTGGCTGGATACCAGCTATTACCCAGCCTGAAGGGGAGGATCTGATGGGGGGAAAAAACAGGCCCCTTCTTCCTTTAATAAAATATGTAGGCATATTGTAGCTTTGCATCTCAACATTTTGTAAGGCGTCTCAGCTCTGGCTTTATGCAGTATGGTCTGTCTGTGATTATGCCAGACTATCTGTGATTTTTAACCTTTAGCCATCAGCATTTACTGTGATTTGACAGGTGTCTTGCCATGTGAGTTCTGTGGTTCATGACATAGCATTCATTAAGGCCTGTATTAAAGATTTGTGAATTTTATTTACTTTGACAATAGATTGGGACACGTCTTCAAACTTTTTGAAACAGAGGAAAGTCATAACTGTTAGGAAGAAACAGACTAATGCAAGTACTGAACCATGCAACTGTATCTGCAACTGATTTGCTGTTTTGTTTCTCATAGCACAGGTGCAGCAATGATCAATGGCTCTCAGCATCCATCTTCATCGTCATCTGTCAATGATGTGTCTTCAATGTCAACAGATCCAACATTGGCCTCTGATACAGACAGCAGTCTAGAAACCTCAGCTGGACCTCTGGGTTGCTGTAGATGACTACTTGGTCTTTTGGGGGGTGGGAGGGGGGTCCTTTTAGTCATTAATAGGGCACCTTTAAAATTTGGTGGTATTTTTGAGTGTTTTTTCAAAAATAATCGTAGAATTCATCATAAAGTGCTGTAATTTTAAACTGTAAGTTGTGTTAAAAGCAGCCACTTTTTTGCTGTAATTAATTGTAAAATATTAAACCTGATAATTTTTATTGTGGTTTTAAAATCTGCATATTTGCTTTACTATTATGCTGCTGATCTTTTTTTACTGATTTTGTAAGATTTGTTTTATCAAAGCACATATTAATGTTGTGGCCATTATCATATAATGAATTATTTAAGATTTTATAGGTTTTCAATTTTTTAATTAGAATTTATTCCAGATGTTTTGTTCATGATATCCTTCAGAGTTTTATGCTTGGTCATATGTCCATGTCCAGGTGGAGGGAGAGGGAGTTCAGTGCAGCCAGCTGTAGTTTTGGACATACTACTCTGGTGCTGCAATGAACAAAATCCTCTTTTATTCCGGCCACTTGCCTGTAATACTTCAGCAAAAGCAACAATTAGTGATTCTTATTTTTTTTAGAGAAACAATGTACAATCCTTGGCAGAGTAATCTAATCTGAACAGTTTTATGAATTTAAGAAAGCAAAGCATATCTTCGAAGCTGCAGAAATATCTAACTTAACAAAGTAATGTGGTATTTCCTGCAGAGTTGTGGCACGCCAAATCTTGTGATTGCCATAAAACACAAGGATACTTCATGAATAATACATTGCAATGCCAATAAACTGTAGCTTGTAGCCTGTTTTTGTACACACAAAATGAAGCATATCCAGGATGTCTAGACTGCCAAGAGGGAAAATGAATATGCTGTAGCTATACTTTCATGTAATATGTGATTCTTGGGAGTTTTATTTCTTGCTAGTTTTGTCTACTAAGGCAAGTGTTTTTTGGGTAAAAGAGGGAATGACACGAATGCAGTGGGCAAAACTTCAGCTGTTTTTTCTCCACCAAAAGTAACTGATAGCTAAAAACCATAGGAGAACCTCAGGATTTCTGTAGCTAATGCATTAAGTGAGCAATATATGCCATCCAAAGGAGGGAGAAATAGTGCTGTATAAATTAATATTTATCTTCTTCATTTCACCATGAGACCACTGTGGCAGAAATCTTAATGGTTCATTTTCAGTCGTAAATATTCAGTAGCTTACAGCGCTGATGCTCCGGGTTTCAATACACTTTTTAAACAAAAGATATATTGAAATACAAAGAACAGTTACTAAATAGTCACGTAAAATGGTGCTGCTCCTCACAGAAGTATTTTAACTGTTTACATTTTATATTTGCAGAATGATTTATGTGTAACTGACTTAAGTTTATGTATGAGTTTAACAGTCATTCAGAATTTATTCCTTTGGAAAATGCAGATTTTTTTTAGTGAAGCTAGGCTGTACAATTGATTGCCTTGTGTAGATGCATATTTTGTGTAGTGAGTTAGAATGTGAAGAAGAATTTAAATTAGTAATGCTCACAAAAATGAGCATAAAAGAATACAGAAGTCTTGCCAGGCGCAGAGCATAAGATAATAGTATAACTGGCTACAGAGGTCATCCAGGAATGACAGATGTTTTTCAGTGTGGTTCCTTCTGCTTGTTGGGTTAAATAGGTATGTTTTTGAACTTGTAATTGAACGAGGAAAAAAATTATCTTTGCAGTAAGTTTCAGAAAAAATAGGAGGGACAGTAATGCTTCCGATATCTTATATGTCATCTTAGAGAATATGCAGGGTTACAAGGAATGGTAACGTCTCAGAGATGACTTAAATTCTGTTTTCCTGACCTGGCTAGACTGCTGGTAAGTGTTGTGTGCATATGATTTTGCTTTCCTCACTTATATCTGATACTTCAGTATTGCCTTTCTAAACCATAATTTTAAGGCAATTATTTTTAAAGGATCCTGCCAAACTGTATATTACCTCAGAAGAGGCAGGACATGTTTGGATTCATCTAGCACTGGAACATTGAAAAATCAGCTCAAGTTCAACAGAGACCAATGGAACAGTCTATTTTGTAGGTTTTTTTTTTTAATCAAAGTTTAAGCTGTGAATTAAGGCAAAATTTTGGTCATACAACAGTACTCCATTGTTACATAGGGTCAAAAGATATTCTCATCAGCCCAGCATAATGAATTCAAGACTGACAAAATCAATTTCTGATGCCTATAAATGCTGTTAAGAACAGAATTTGGTAAATATAATTGCTGTGGAAATTTATTTTGGACCCCTCCAGATTGCAGCGGTGATTGAAGCATTTTGAAATAATTTTTGCTATTTCTTTCCAGTGTCCCAAAGAAAAACAGCTTTAAAAATTAAGTTCCTAGGTTTTACCAGTGTGCTATCTTTTAAAACTTCACTGAGTTCATGAGCTCTAAGAAGAATTGATTTTTTTCTTCTTTTAAGATAGGGTTTATGAATGGGTGGGATTACCCATGGCAACCCATTGCAGTGTGAGTGAACTGTGCTTAAAGGGATTGTTTCAGTAAGGTCAGAGCTTTGCCTGTGGAAACGTATAGTTCACTTTTGGTACCTTCTGCAAAGCAGTGTTGCTTTTCTTTTCCCCTCAGTTGCCTGAATTTTAGGCAAATCAAAGTGATGGTAAATTCAGGTTCAGTAACCAAATTATCACAACATGCTAGTTTTAACTTCCCTTTTTGTTTATTGAAATATAAAATTATTTCAGAAATAGTTGTACACTGACACTGATAGCAAACAAATGGCAGCTGCAGTTCAGCTGCCTTTGTCTACTGTTATGATGTTAGATTATATACTATCTAATACACTGTACAATTTTATTCTTAAAGTGTTATTAAGCTTTATTTTTGTCTATAATTCCAAAATCTCCTCATGACAAGAGGCTTCACTAAAGCGCATGCAACTTTCCTCTCCTAGAGCTGTTCCAGTTCACTGGGAGTTGGTAGGGATGTAATTACAGTGAGCCATCCGATTTCTTAGGTGAGGTTAAAAGTTGGACAACAATGGCTCAATTAATTTCCACATTCTCTGGTCCGAGCTGTGGCAGGCATCAAGGATAAAATAGCTGTTGGAAGTAAGTGTGCTTGTGTGTGTGAGAAGCTGGACTGCCAGAGCTGTACCCGTCAGCTGAGGAGCCTCAAGGCCAGCTTTGACCAACCAGGTCACCTCTGCTGTATTCAACCTGCTAAGCTGAGCAGATGTGGCACTTTTTGTTGTGTGGGTACTGTGCAGCTTGTGTTTTTAGTTTTGAAGAAGCTGACTATGCTATATGCAGTACTACCATTCTGGATAGAAATTCCAGCTAGATACAAAGATAGTATTAGCATAAATTCTTATCTGTGAGTCCCCCTGTCAACTTGCAGGTGTGAATTCAAGGAGGTGGTGTGGTTTAGGCCCAGCTGATAAGTCAGATGGGATGAGCTCTATTCCAGGTGGTTGTGGCACTGGCACCCTCTGCTGCCTCTGTGTCTGCGTGAGCATGGTGTTACTGACGTGGGTTGGTTTTATGGAGAATTGCTTCTCTGAACACAGGCTGTTTGGTTGGAGCAAAAATTAAGCACCTTGGCAGGCCTTTGCAGGAGTATAATGCCCTGCTTTAGTGTATACGGCGTTCACCTCGACTCTGTGTAAAGGAACACAGTCTAAAAGCTTGTGAAGGAGGGTGGTTCTTATCTAGCCAGGGATCCAAAGTGTATGACATTAACTGTTTCTCAATTAAGATTAGAGGGGAAAGGGGTGAGAGAAGGTGATTCACCTTACGCTTGGTCTTACTGTTTCCAGTTGCTGAAGGAAGTGAATTACTCTTTCTGGATATGTTATTTGCTGTTGACAGCAGCTTCTCCATGCTGTTACAGTTTATTTTCCTGTCAGTGTTCTGATTCTTACATACTTAGTTTGAGGACTGGAGCCGAGGCAGAATTGTCTGCATTTTTCAGGATTAGAAAGAGGGTTTTAGTGAAGAAATACAGTAAGACTCTACTGCCTACCCAAGTTTTCATTTAATTTATTTGTAGTTAAGGGCACTGGAGAAGAGTGGTATTTTAAGTGAACTCCTTCACTACCTTCTCCTCTTTATATATCTCTGCATTACAGAAACATGTCATGAATCAGATCACATTGTGTTTCTACTTATGCAGTTAAAAATTTAAGCTAGGTTTTCTTGAACTACCTCACACAAACTTTCTATGTTTCTTAAGTAAGCGAAGCCTAACCCATGCTATTGGAACTACACTGAATGTGAATAGAAAAATACACTTCCTT
This sequence comes from Forpus xanthops, assembly GCA_032466535.1. Lineage (NCBI taxonomy): Eukaryota > Metazoa > Chordata > Aves > Psittaciformes > Psittacidae > Forpus > Forpus xanthops. Next base: position 19,240 of record JASSUY010038184.1, on the reverse strand, counting down.
TAGAAAAATTAAACCTACTGGCCAATGTTGAGACGATATCAGTAAGTATGTTTCTTATAGATTTCACATAGAATGGTCATGTGTAATATACAGCTTGTGTACAGTAATGTACATCTAGAATATTGTGTTAGCTGTAAATTGGTGATTTTATTATTGTAGTCTGGTTTTGTAGGTAAAAATAGCTTACTAGTAATGTCAGCTCATCCTTTACATTTTACAAAAGGAATAATTCTTGGTAAGCTTTGCATACAGATGAATTACTTTTGTAGGCCCAATATCTAGTCTATTTTTGAGAGTTCTGTAACTTTTATTACTAAAGTTGAGAAAAAAATCCTAATTATTGTGATCATTCCTTCTGCCCCTTTTGAAGTATATTCTTAATTTTATTTTGTCCCAAGAAATATGAAGGGGAAGATACACCATTAAAAATGCTGAGGAAAACTGTACTTTTTTTTTGTTTTCTTCCCACATTTGATACCTTTTCCTGCTTTTCCTTTATTCCCTCCAAATAAGCTGTTGGTGGGGCATTACTGAGAACATGGTGGTTTTTTTACTCATTCATGCCATAGATCATTATGTGTGCACCACTGGAATGTATACATTGTTATCTAGTATGTCAATTGGTTATAATGATATTTTAAATAAAAAAGGAAAAAAAAAAGTTTGGCCACTATGCATCTAAGTGTTTCTTCATTGCTAGGCTGCAGTTGGAGTCTTACTAGCATCAGTCTTTCCTGAGAAGTCATCTGTTTTAAACGGTACTTAAATTTCTGTCTTGTATGCGACCTCACTCATGGGCACAGTGACACATTTCTTCCATTTCCCTATTGTCATGGGCTTTGGATGTCCACAGACTTAATACCAAGCATGTTAGTGACCACTGGGAATCCAGTCTTACTTCACTGCTGTCAACTGTACCCACCTCCTTTCCTGGAAATGCAGCTGCCGGAACCCTGTGTTTCAGAACAAGGTAAGCCATTGCCTGTGGAGCGTAGGAAAGGAGGCCCCAGTCCTTGCCCCTCAGGAAAAATCTTTCTCAAAACTTCATGTCAGAGCAGCCTGAAGGATGTGCCTTTTAAAGAGCTCTTGCTGGAGATCTAACTTAGGTGCCAGGACCACTTCCTCCACTGGCGCCTCTACCGTGGGGTGAAATCCTAACATAATGCTTTTCATTGCCTTCATTTCCATCCAGGGTCTCTCCATTTGTTTAAGCAAAGTCTCATGCCGCCTTTGAGTTGTGTTGGTCTGCACATTCTTCAGTTGTCTTTGTGTACCTCTGTAATGGAAAAAGAGTATTGCAGCCTGCTTTGTTTCTCTGGACCAGCTGTTTGTGAGGTACTTTTCCAGAATGCAGTGAGGTTCAGAAATTCTCTTTTTTATTAGCATATGTTAGCATGAAGTGCAGCTGATTCCAAGTAACATATATTAATAGCAAGACCTGCAACAGTATAGCTCTGCCAAATTTGTGTGTGCATTACTTAGGCCAAGAACTAAACCACTCCATTGTGCTGCTGGCTTGCATGGAACTTGCTAGCGAATGTAGATAATTCAGTAAGCTATCATTAATTTTCCTTTCCATATTAGAAATGCTATGGAGATTTACAGGGTTTTGTTAGCATATGTTTGTGTTGGGTTTCTATCACTGAAAAATTTTTACTTTTTTTTTGCCTTCATAATAGTGGAAAGGATATTCCAGGCTTGGAAGATCACACAGGTAAAGCCTTTTGTCATGTCTTATTAATACTACCAAACCTGTATATTGTAACTTCTTGTAAAGATTCATGAAGATGGCCAATGAAGTGGCAGAGAAGAGGGCACAGAAGCTGGAGTTAAGCTAGGAAAGAGCATACTGCCTTCTTCCAATAAAGGAAATAGCATTCATGAGGTTGCAAGCACAAGTGTGTTCCATTTTTTGCATAATTGTCCATGATGGAAAACGAGTGTTACACCCCTGTTGCTGTGCTTTAGAGTTTGCATCGTACCATGGTGTATTTTTTAGCATGACCTGGGTAGTTGTAACTTCTTGCAGGCTTTATTTACTGCAGTGGCTCGTATTTAAAAGAACCTGAAATACGTTCCTCATGAACAAGAGGAATAGATGTTGCTGGAACACAGTGGTAAGTAAATGGTTAGTTCCATTAATCAGTTTGAGTGAATACAGTTTTGTTTATGATACTGAAAAGAATTTTATCCTGGATGCAGATTAATATTATGTAGTGCTACACAGCTGATATGAGGCTAATTTGGAGTTGCAGATCTGGGACAGTTCCCCAATTCTGCTACATGGAATGGTTACCCAAGTTTAAATACTTCAAGAATATCTAGAATTGCAGCCTCATTTGATTTCACTGAGACTTAGCCAGCAAACCTGTTTAATGCTTGTCTTGCAGATTTGTTTTTTAGGCTTCTAGTCAGCATGGCTCTGTTAAATTTGTAGCATGCCAGAAGTAAAGGGAGTAGTCTGCACTTGATGATATTGCATTATTTCCTGTATGTAAGTAATCTAAGGGATTTGAGATGGATATAGTGAAAGGTACCCATGTGGGGGGTAGGAATAAAAAAGACATTAAATAACCTGGATTTGAATGCCTCCATAGAAACTTTCTTTTTTACTGATGTTCTAATTGAGAAGAATTACTTACAACTCAGTTTAGGCTGCTCTCTAATATTAAGGCTTACCTTGTGATGACTTAATGCTACCTAATCCACTGTGCTCTTCTAGGTCAGAATCATTGTTACAACAGTGGCTTCTCACATTATGCATCTTAATGCTACCGCTTTAAACAAGCCATCAGGTTCCTTGCAGGATCAGTTGTGACTACAAGGCAGAGCGGTGGTGCATAAAAAGGTGAGGGTGATGCTACTGCCTGCAGGTGGCAGGGCTGCTGCGGCAGAGCACCCAGGTACCGACCAGGCTTTCTCATGCCTGGGGCTGTAAGGAATCCAGCACAATTGGATATTTTGGGGAGAAAATATTGTGAAATATCTGAATTAACCTATCGCTATAGCTTACTTTATCAACCTCTTTGACTTGTCTTAACCTAATCTTTCCTGGTTAAAATGTTTGTGTTTGCTCATTTAAAATGGATTATATTTCTATAGGAAGAGAAGTGTTACAGTGAGGTAGAAACAAGTTAATTTCTTGATGTTTAAATATTGAAAGACTTGGATATCTGTGAGATGAAAAGAAAGTCAATACTGGTAGGTGTGCTATCTGCTGGTAGGTGGAAAAGCCCATTCTAAGGTTATTTCCAGGCCTATAAGTTATATTCTTCCATAATAAGAAAATACATATTCAGGTAATTTTTTGAATATACTTGAATAACGCGAGCACCTTCACTCCAATCTGTAGTTTCCCTTCAGCCAGTTCATGTTGTCGTGGCACTTTTCTGTTAAAAATCTTTCTCCTCTGAGCTTCCCAAGCTGCCTCAGATGTCAAAGAAAGATACGTGCCAAGAAAGAAGGGACAGTGCTGTGAGCATTGCCTGGCAAACAGCGTTCAGGCTGAATCTGGTGGAACAATTTTCTGTGTGCAGGTTCCACGTGGCTCAGGGAGCTACGAGTGCTAGGTAGAACTTCCCAAAAAAGTCCTTTGAATGGGAGGTCAGCCCTGGCTGCTAGTTACTGGAAATTACAACTCCACTGTAACGATTTTTCTGCAGTGGAAGTGATGAACTTGGGCTGCTGGGTGGTTTGTTACACTCCTGTCCCCTCATCTCCCTGTGAACCAAGAGCAAAAATACCAACTGGTGCAATGAAACTGTTACAAGGCAGGTAAGTGTAAATTGCCCTGGGAAGGTTAAAGATAGATTTCCACCCTTCCCCTTTACCTCCCCCCACCCCCAACTGCACTAATTTATCTTACTGTAGGTTTTGCTATTGAAGTGTTCTGATGGTAAGAATCTTCTCCTACCTTTAGGTTTGATCAGTACTTATCAACTCATGGGATTTTCTTGCAGCTAATAATACTCTATTATTGGCTCACACCCCCCCCCCCAAATATTTAGGGCAAAATGTGCATATTTAAAGTTCCATGGAGTTTATGTGGCAAATCTGATTATTAATCACATGCGTACCCTTTAATAAGTTGCATTTTTATGAAAAACTAGAACTGTTTGCTGGATAAGGAACAATTTTAATAAATTACCAAGATTTTGGTATCTTCAGATCCTTTGTAGACTTTGTTTTCACATTATCTTCATAAAGTAATGCCACTTTAAGGAGTGAGAACAAATTTGAACAAACTTTATGCAGGGAGTGGGAAGAAAAGGAAACTCATTAAATCAGTATGGTAAACCACACTGAATGTGATATGATACTGGGACTGCCATCTTCCCAAGTGCAAACGTAGGAGGCCTGCAGCTGCAGCCTCAGCCTGTCTGTCGGTTTGGGCCACCCCTCCCATGTTGCAGAACTTTCCGCTGTCCTTGAGCCAATAAAAGGTGCATTAAATAAGATGACAGCAGTACAGCTATGGAGAACAGCATCTTTTGATTTGGGGATAGAAAGGATACCCACTCTTTCTTGGCAGTCTGGCACCTACACTTTCAAGCCTTATGTTTAGCAGTCTTTCCCAGCTGACCCAAATACTACAGCACATGTAAAGACAACGGAGCAAGTGTCACTGAGAGCACAATCACTGTAAAATTACTCATGATGCATGAGTATACCAGGACAAAATGTGCATTTTCACTGGTTTTGCCAGAAATAGAATTTTCTATGCTGTACATTAGCTTGTTCTACTTGGAGCCTTTAGCACTTTGACTCCCAACAGTTAAACATCCTAATGTTGAAAAGAACTCTTCCATTTCCTTCTGCAGGAGGTGATTTCTCTTCTCAGCATCTTCACGGGCACGTTCGGAATTCCTCAGTTTTATCTCCAGCATCGTGTATTTCTTTCGTTCTTGGTCCAGTTCTTCTTCTAACCTAACCACTTGTTTCCGCAGGTCTGCACTTGTTTCTTCAATTCTTAAAACCAAAAGAGAGAGAGTGAGAGGAGAAGAAAAAAAAAAGGTGTTTTTTTTTTTTAAGTGGCTGGATAAATAGTGCTGATGATAGCTATAGTAAATGTGAGTTTGTTCCACTTAAATGTAATAACTCCTCTGACTGAGGTCACATATTGTTCTAAAATAATCTGTTTTAATCCTGACACTGTGATTTGCTACATGGATACCCAGTACCTTAGAAGTCAGGTAGGAATGAGGTCATATTCCTTCCTCGCCATGCATTTTATGCTGTATTTCTGTGAAGTCTGTCAATGACATTGTGGTGGAGGAATAAAAGCTTTTCATACTATACAAGATTGCACAAAGACCAATGTTACATATAAGAAATGATCTGAAGAACAGACCTTAAATGTATCGGGGCACAAAGCTCTAATGCCAGGCTTAAGATTCTAGAAAACAGGCTTTTCCTAGGAAAAGTGTCCCCCTTCTAACTTAACAAACAAAGCAAATAAGGAGAAAACCCCACCATAAAAAAAAAAAACAAAAAACCCAAAAAGCACAAAACTGGCAAACCAACAAAACCAACCAAAACCCCACCACCTCTTAGGTTTATTGATCTCCATAATACCCAGCTGTGAAGCTGGGGTGCCTGACTTCCCTGTGAAACTGAATGGGTTGTTTTTAGACAGGGTAGATAACGTTCAACAGAGACATGCTACAGCATCCACAACAAAAAAAGAGGGAAAACAAATAAAAGGATGATGTTCGTGCCAGTGTCTGAAAGTCTGAGTTTTGTGACCAAGAGGCTATTATGCAGGCAGCACAGTGCATCCTCTTAAACTGTTCCTTCATGCACAGCTAAGAGTGACAATACAATCGTTGTTACAACTTTCACAACAAGTTAAGAAGTCGCACACAGATATACTGATTACCAAGTCCAGCAGACTGACACCTGCACTAGTGAGTGAACAGAACTGTGTACCATGTCTGAAAAAACCCACGCATCTTGATGGAGGCAGGCTTTTACCATCCAACTAGTTCTTTCTGTACTACAAGAGGACTTATCTGAAGCCAGGATGCTTCTACACACAAACACATACCCTTTGTAACATTTTTGTTTAGTCCTTCAACTCTGAGATCCCGATTAAATTTTTCCACCACAAAGTTCAGGTCAGCTACAGCAGCCTAAACGAGCTGTCCATGTTCTGAATTATGTAGGGTCATAGTACTAAACTGCAGTTCTCCATACACAACATCATTCTCCTCTCCAAGATACTTCCAGTTTCTTAAGAGTCCCAGGTGGTAAATATGAGTTACTGGAACTCAGCAGAGAATGTCTGATAATTATAATAACCTTGAGGGAGAAATACTCTTGAACAGGCTGGTTACAGGAAGGCCATAAAACTTGCCTCCCTCTGACTAAGAGAGAGAAAATGGGCAGTTGATGATGATAAATAACAGCTTTTCCATCAGCATGTGCTCCTTACCTCTGCCCCAGGCAGTACTGACTCTGCTTTCCCTCCACTTATGTATGTGCCAACAAAAAGCTCATATTCCTTCATTAAAACATGCCCTGCTACACACACACACGTTCTGCAAACCACACAAGCACACGTACAATTGTAAAGGAACTAATTATTACTTTTGGGGACTAAATTATCTTAAATAAAATAAAGCTAGTGAGGCAGCCCAGTTTTTCTGCTAAGCTGCCTCCCTTCTTTGCTAGTTAGCTCCTGTATTTCCACAGGAACAGACTTTCCTGCAGTCTCAAAAGGAGCATATTTTTGCACACGTAAATTGCTGCACATGTTGTAAAGACATTGCAAAATTTTTGAGAGCTGAAAAACTTGGCATGAAATTCTTAGACTTGACAGCATGATCCTTCAGGCTGTAGTCCTGAACAGCTGGAGTCATCCTGTTTAATACAAAAAGGCAGAGATTGCATCTTGCTTGGTTTTATGAAACTATTAGTTCATTAGGCATTTTTCTTTTAGCTGCTTTGCCCTGCAAGACCTGGCCAATTTACAGTCCTCCCCTCCAGCCCCAGTACTCTCTGTCCATGCACAGCTGGAGGGGAAGGCAGGTGTTAGAGCTGAAGCAGCTGAAACTGCTCAACAGCTGGAATGAAAAATAGCTCTTCCCGGACATTCCCTAATGTCAAGAGCATAAGGCCCCTTCTGGAATGGTTTCACTGATAAGAAGTGTAAAGCCATCTCTCCCCCCAGGCAGCAGGTAAGTATGTGCAGATAACACATTTCCAAGTTTTGTAGCCTTTTCTCCTGTATAGTATTCTGTCCCTGCAACAAGGCCTGCCAGGGCAGCTCTACAGAATTAAATGCAAGTCCATACCTTCATTTCCCTCCCATTCTGCATCACAAGGGCAATAAAAAAAAGAAACCAACAATTAAGCCATGAACTACCATCCTCATTCACAGACATTTTCCAACACACCATACTAGCAACTGGTAGTGTTCTCAGCAGCTCTTCTACGTGGAATACAGCAAGGTGGGTTCTCCCACTCTGTGGTGTTAGATGGGAATCAAACTGCTGCATGGTTTGATTCTCTTTCCATCTTCATATATCAAGGCAGAGCAATGCAGAAAAACTGCAGTCTGACAAACCACAACCATAGGAAATCACAAAATAAAGCAGGAAGATAGCAAGTGAAATTCCTGCTTTAGGCACTGTCCCACTGGAAGATCACAGTTCAAATACATTTTTGAGAAAATATTTCAACAACAGCAGCAACAAGAGGCAATAAATGTAGCCTAAAGCTGTGCTATGCAATCCCTGCAAATAGTAATACGTGCTTTTGGTACCATGTTTGGGAGATTGATTGGAAATTGAGTCATATAAATGCTACCAGTTTTAATAATTAACACCTTGACATGCACAAAAAAGCTAAGAACTGGACTTTTTGTAAGAAGTAAGACTACAACACTTCTTCCGTGCCAGGTATGTGTATTGCAGAGCCCAGGCCAATGATGATTATCCTGTATTTCAGCATGGTGCGCAATTTTGCATATGGCTGTATATTAAAACACACCTAATTCCTTTAAGCAGCAATATTTCATTGCGCAGTTTCTTGAAAGTCATTCTATAAAGCCCTTAACACTCACAAACCCTAATGCACTAACTCACATGAATAAATATTACTTCCTTGTTATCAACACTTTCTACTTCCTGCAGGCTCTCCTGGAAAATTGAAGGAATTTTTCTGAGCATGGATCTGCAGTACAGCACCATCAGTTGCAGTTGTGCAAATAAGCATCAGAGGGGCCTAAGAACTACACAGTTCACATATCTGCTGTATAGATACCACCTTTTTTGAGTCAGTGTGTGGCCTTATGAGCAAAGAACCACCACAAGTACATTGCAAGTCAAAAAGTGAGATTTCTAGAAGTTCAACACAAAAGGGCTACTAAAAAAAGTTGTAACTCAGCTGCAATCCCAACACCACCACCACCAAACCCCCACCAAAACAGAAGAACCAAGATCAGTTTCCTGAAGAATATTTCCGTTGGGTAAAGCAGCAAGAATCCCTCAACTGATGCCTTGTTAGCACCTGCAGACTAACAGATTTCCTTGTTAAGGCCTGGCCACCCTGGGTCCCAATCCCTCCAAGATGTTTGCTTTGCTGTTTCTCCAAGGACACTAAGAGCAGATTTTGGTATTACCTGTGCAGTTCTAGTTTCCAGTGGAAACACAGAATGTGAAATACTGGAATTCCCTGTCTGATAGAAATCCCATTTTTTTGATCCTCTCAGATCAGAGGGAGGGAAGTTGTATTCAGAGAACAGTGGAGAGAGCAGAACCACATCTGCTATCTCCCAAACCCAAACGCCGGGTCTGAGAACCTGATAGACTTGGCATCCCACACCCATGTTCCAACAGGGGTAATGCTAGAAGACAACTGTCCCCCCTGTAGATGACATTACCTTTTGATACTAGTTTCATACTCAGTCCTCTGTTTGCTCAGCTCTGCCTTTAGCTCCGCCACCAAGCTCTGTAAGGCCCTAGAGCATTGGACAGAGTCTCTGGAAGCTGCAGCTAGGTTGCTCTGTTCACTGCTGCTGCTGCACACTTGAAACCTGTCAAAGCTGTTCTCCAGATCTGCAGTCTTGACCTCACTTTGAGACAGTGAGTCCTGAGTTATCCACTCGGTTTTGAGAGAGCTTAAAACAGAAGAGTCACTGGCTCGGCAGGCTGCGCAGCTGCTGACTGAGTCCATCACAGAGATTTCACACGATGATGTAGACCATGTGGTGCTGGCCATACTGTGTGTGCTAAGGGAGAGGCTGGATGAAGGGACATTGTCATAAGTAGAGAGCCTCTGAGAAGAACAAGAGTCTTTAACTCGTTCCCCAGAGGCTGTCCGGCGGTGGCCTCGGAGGGAGTACAGTCCATTCATCAACCAGTTCCCACTGGAGGAGAGGTTGGGGATATCTAAGGATGAGCTGCCCAGCTTTGGACTCACAGACCGTGCTCCCTGCTGGCGGAAGGAGTATTTCCATGGAGGCAGTGTCTGCACTCTTTTGCTGGGACTGGTGGCAGGCTGAGTCAATTTGCCACTGTGATCTGAAGGAGTGTTTTTCACTGCAGGCCCAGGAGTGGTCTCTAGTGCTACAGCATTGCTAGAAGGCAAATCAGCAGGGCTGGGAATGTTCTCTGGCCTGCTGTCCTCCCCATCCTCCTCAGAGATCCACTCCACAGTACTGCGCTGGCGCACAGGTCTGATTTCCAGCTGGCTCCCTGGCACATCAGCCTGAGGAACAGCAAAGATTCGCCCCTGTTCGCTTATCAGCACCGTCATCAGGTGCTGAACTAGGGAGGTGCCTGTGTGGAGAAAACAAAGCCAAGCATTTGATGAGGCATGGAAGACCTCAGACACCTCTGTCTGTGGGATGCCCTGTGAGGTCCTCATGAGGCAGCCCTGTGGCCACCATGCCCTGCAATGGGTCTGCACAAACATCTGCTCTAGACCTTGCTGTACAGGACTGCAAGAGACAGGAATCATTCCCTCTACTGGAAATGGGGACTGTGAAGGATGCAGGTGCCAACCCAGCTCATGAATTCAGCAGAGTACAAATGGTTACTAGCAACAATTAATAAGTTGGCCTACTTCATGGCTACTTTGAGGATGACAGAGGAGGAGGACACCAGGAAAACATGGCATGCCTGTAGCACACCAAGGCAGGGATACAGAGCTAGTATCAAATCAGTGTTTGAATACATGCAGGACAGCATATCCCTGGGCAGATATGCATTCCAAGCCTGCACACACTAATGTGTTTGCTGGGATACAGCATCGCTCTGTCCATCCTCTAAAGCCATTTACGAAGCTACCTTTGCATCGTTTAGCAGTCTTAACAGGCCCAGAAATAGTGTTTATTGAAGAACCAGAACTTTCAGTTCAGGGCTTTCTCCTGCACTCAGTGTATAGAGAAACTTTAAGAAAGTATGACATCTGTATGATCCATGCACTTGCAGAAAGTGTACTGAAAGTACAGAAAGTACTTGCAATTATTTATCCACAGAAATGAATTGTCACTGTTTTCCAGTAGTTGAGTATACCATTATGAACTAACAGAGAACATCACTTCCTTAACCTAATTCAAAGCATTTTCTACAAAACAGGGAAACCTTTATGGGCAAATACGTAATTCTGCCTTTAAATGTTGTCCAAAATAGCGAATAAGACTAACATACTCAGGGGTCCAAGATAAGAGCCCAAATTTAATAATAAGGTTTTGGCCTGATAGCAAGAGGTACTGAGCCAAATTTCTGTGTTGTATCTGTGAATGCATGGAAGAAAAGTAACGTCTCTGGAGAGAAAAGGTTCCTGACAATTTAGCTGTCACACTTCAGATATTTCTATTTGAAATTCATGATTTCAATTTGAAAACAAACACAACTGAAGTGCTTTTTGTTAAGAACTGTCAGTAGTATTTTTTTGTGTCAGTTGGTTTAACAGATCCATCTTACCCCTAAGCAAAAAAACCAAAAATTACTGAGTCTTTTCATTTCTCTGTTATTTGTTTCTATTCTTAACTAACAATAAAAGAAAACATTGCCATCGCTGTTGCTTATGAGCATAATGATCAAGACTAAAATTCCAGCAACTAGATTTTTCTACAGTTCATGTCTGTCATAATGCAGAATTCCAGGCCAGGTCTCTGCAGCGTTTTTATTTGATGAGTAAGAGAGACCATGAGACTACAGCATGTGTGCCACCTGTGCACCTACACACAGCACAGCACCTCTGCCATCACGTGAATGGCATAATGAAATACCTGAGGTGAATGAACCTGAACTTGTCGTCTGTAGTGACAGAACATAAAGCATTTTGTTGGCCAAGGCTGAAAGTCATACCCGGGCTGGAGTGCTGGCTAACTGGCCACTAGGGGAAGTCACAGCATCACAGCAGACTGGGATCGCGGCTGTCCCCCATCTTTTTTAATACGAAACAACCAAGCACCTGCACTTGCACCTCTTTTCTCCTCCCCAGATGTTTGTACCTTCCCTGCTTGGAGTCGAAGGTCTTCAATCTACCCTTGATAATATGGCCCACATCTCTGCAGCAAACTTCAAGTTACTGAACAACTACAGTATATCAGGCTGTGCTCTGAATTCGGTCTGCTGCCTTATAATGAGTTGCCATCTGGAGGGCACACATCTGCAGTACCTTTCAGAGGTCATTTGTGCACAGATAAAGAACTACTGCTACTAATCCATCTGAAGGGGGGCCATAAGGATGCTGGGGAGGGACTCTTCTTTAGGGGAACTAGTGATAGAACAAGGGGTAATGGGTTAAAACTTAAACAGGGGAAATTTAGATTGGATACAAGGAAGAAGTTTGTTACTGTAAAGGTGGTGAGGCACTGGAATGGGCTGCCCAAGGAAGCTGTGAATGCTCTATCACTGGCAGTGTTCAAGGCCAGGCTGGACAGAGCCTTGGGTGACATGGTTTACTGTGAGATGTCCCTGCCCATGGCAGGGAGTTTGGAACTAGATGACCTTAAGGTCCTTTCCAACCCTAACTATTCTGTAATTCTATGTTAGTGTTCCATGAAAGATTTCCATCATGCAGAGCACAGTATGAGCTGTTTCCTACAGCTAGGGAGCAGTGCCAGGGCTGAGATCAGACATCCTGGGCACAGCATCTCCATCTGTGCATAATGCAAAAGAACTGATAGATTCATGCAGCCGGCTTGCCAAGTTCCCACAAAACTTGATGCAAAGACTGTGCTAAAACTTGCACCACAGTTGTACTACAGTGCCACCTGGGAGAGGGGCCATATCCCAGCGCCAGTGTCAGCCAGCCAGTGATCATGGCCTGGGCATTTCCTGAGTCATATGGAGATAGATAATTTTCAAGCTTCATAATTTTGCATCCAAAACTAACAGTGATTTTTCAACTGATTTCTTGGGTTTTGTGAAGTTCTGACCCATACGCAGCCTGCTTAGAAGACTTCAAAGACACCTAGTTATAGCCACTGTAGCATAGCAAAAATTACAGTTCCTCTTTTAGTGTGGACTGGATATCCTTTTCAGGGAGCTGTCTAACAACCAAAACTCATCTATACCAAATGTCAGCAGTTTGGTAGTTAAGCATGCTTCTTCTGAAGAGCATCTGAGCTTTCATTTTGGCAGTGGGCTCAAAAACAGTTTCACATAATAACTTACAAAAAGGCAGAGGTGTTTTCATGTGGTGGAGAGGAGAGACACTCCCAAGCCAGCGGTGAGTGGAATAACAAAGGTGAACCTGTACATTCCCTCACAGGTACTGATGAAAGGGATTGCTTCACTTGCTGCTGACTGTGCAGTGAAGTGATACAGCTACCAATTCTGTTTGAATTTCATCATACACTTACAACTCCAAAACACAGATGTTCTGTTATTTCCTAAGAGTAGTGCCTACCTTCCATCATGGTCACTGGATCTTCCATTTTGGGCCGTAATATATTTGGTCCAAATACTGTAGCCAGGTTCTGGACACTCATCTTGTTAATGCTGGAGTGAGCCTGAACTTCATCAAGGAACCTTGAAAAGCCCCCCCAAAAAAATCAGAGGAGAAGAGAAATAATAAGTAAGTCACTTCTCAGCCTCTAGACATTTTGGAGGAGGGCAGTTTTGTCCTGTGCTTATGGAAATTTGGTACCTGAAATGCTTCTAGGGACTAATGCAACTCAGTAATAACCTCAAATCCCTCCTAGTATATGAATAAGAGAGGACAAGATGGTTTATGTCAAAAGTACCAGTTTATCAGCCTACTGGGTATGAAATAACAGATTTTCACATTTTTATGGGAAGTCTCCAGTCACACAGATTGACTTCTGCCAGTTTTCTCTTCCAAATATGACAGAAGTAAAAAGACACTTCAGTCATGTCCTCATCCTCAAACTAGAAGCCTGTGGAAAGAGCTTTGTGACTTGAATCTAATAAAATACAGATAAAGAGGTAGTCCAAATGCTTCTTGTGAATGCATTATTTGGGCAAACAAACAAAAGAAAACATCTATGCAAGCCAAAGACAGCACATGAAGAAATCCAGAGTGGCTATCCACATGCATAAGCTGGAAATAAGCAGGTTTCTAACAGTTAATGTTTTGTAATTTGGAACAGTCTCCCAATAGGAGCTGTAGTAAGAGAAAGGCTGTAACAAACACCTGAATAGCTTGTACATAATTAGCCAAGTTGTAAAAAGGGCTATATGACATGCAAACCTACAGTAACAGGAAATAGGACTCAGTGGTCCCAAAAGTGGATTCTAACTCTGTCTGTACTCTGTTTCCTAATCTATTGATAATTTTTGGATGATTGGATGGTTTTTGGCAAGGAAAAAGTTTCCTTTTCATTCTGCATTACTTGGCAAATTTCTGAATGCTTCTAGTGGCAGTATGGCTTTTCTTGGCACTCCCATTTATTCTGCAGCTTTGCCTTGTGGTGGATGCTGTGCTGAGACCTAAGAATCCTCATTTTTCTTCACTGAGAAGCAAATTCTACTTGCCTTTCCTTTCCTCAGTTCTTCACTTAGAAACGTGCATCATTATATTCCCCTGCTTCAGCTATCCATGCTCTGAGGTGCTCAGTTATTAAGACAAATGACTACGTGCTTCTATAGTAAAGCAAATATAATTTTTAAAGTATTCAAAAATACATTTCAGAAATTTTATCTGTCCGTACACTTAGGAAGGGCTTGACATCTCTTGAATAACTCATGGGCTTCATATCACTGTTTGTGTCTACTGCCTGCTCCAGATGTGCAAATCCCACTGTTCATAAAGAGACTAACTACCACAGAGACTAAAATATGACAAAGTTCACTACACTGTATCTAGAGTAACAGACAGTTCCAGCTCCCAAAAGACATTCCAGCCCACTTTGTAATTCTGAGAGAATCAGCCAAGAGATGGGAAGAGACAAGGCTGTGGAGTCCCTAGTACTCCAAGAGGAAGCCGTTTCCAACCACCCTTCCAAAACAGAGTTGAGGGAAGCTGGCTATTATAACCACTTCTGCTACTCAGCTGGTGTCATAAATCTTCCAAGTGTGTGGTCCCTGGAAAAAATCTCTTTCTTTTACCGGTCTCTAAGTGCTTCTGAAATAAATAATATAACATATTAATATCTTTGCTGTGGGTGACAGCAAATTGCTTGGTTGATATTCTTGGATAAAATAAGAGCTTCCTTCAGGCAGGCTGTACATTCACCTCCACATGTTTTATAGCAGTAAGTTACATGCGAAGTGATGTTTGAATATTCATACTTTTAGAGTAAATTATTTGCATCTAAGACTGAGCCTTGAAAAGTTACTTTTTCCAGGTGTTAATTATCTTCACTTACTTGCATATGTATTTGAGAAGGTTGTAGTTGGCTTGAGGCAAATTCTTCACTTGTTTAACCAGTTCCTGGGTACCCTAAGGGACAGGAAAAACAAGAAGGAGAGCTATTAATATAAAGGATGCAAAGCTTACGTGACTTTCGTTCAGTACTACAGAGTCCTCTTTCCAGTTTCAAGACCACGAATTGCAGCTAACACGACGAGACTGCTTTAAAAGAGGTGTCACACAGTGCATTGTTCAGAACCTGGTGTTCAGAACTTGATTTGGTTCTCAAAATCAGTGGAAATTTTCCTGTCAGCTTTAATGGTTAATATGGAAGCCTTCAATTAGTGAGGCCTGCTAGTTTTCACAGATTGCCTACTGGCATTGGTATAAATGTACCAGCAAATGTGCCTTTTCAGCACCTGGCCTGTTTGAAACTTTGAGGCATTGAGTGTAGTACAAATACATTGCAGCAATACTTAACTAAGCAGAGGAGAATATTTTTCTGAGAAACCTAAACAACATTCCAATTCAACTACCTCCTTTTTAATAACTTACTTCCATTTGCAGTCATTTTGAGTTGTGACACATTTCCTCATAAAAATTCTACTTTTGCATTAAAATGTAAGATGAGACATCTGCCGGAGGAATGACTTAAAACCCTGAAGCTACTGAAATCATCTAATGAACACCTCTGACTCAGAAGGCTATTGTTCTTCCGCATCTCAAGCATCATTTGCTTGCTCATGTCAATGCTGCAGTTGCCCTGGTGACTTGCTGGGTTTTGATAACTAAACCTTTTGTGGGAAAATAGGTACCCAAGCCCATTTGGGAAGAGCAAAGCTGCTAACTAACGATGGAAGGCTGCTAACCAACAATAGAGAAATTCCAGAAGCAGCTGGTTCCAATCCAAAGAGATGCAGTTGGGCACTCAAACTTTCCTCAATTTCTAAGAACTGGTAGGGAGCGAAATCTGTTGCCAGCCTCTTGAAAGATCTTCCCGATTTCTCTGGTCCAGACAAGTCAGAAAGATCCAGACAGCACCATCTCTACCCTTAACATCCTGAATGTAGAGGCAGTTTTTTATTCTGTATGTCCCAACCCCCCAAAAAAGGTCCTCTAATAAAAAATGAAACCTTAAAAAAATCCTTAAAAGGAGTCCTTTTTAATTCCTTAGCTTAAAAATGATGCTGGTTTGCCTCAGACACCAATGGAAACACCAACAAAAGATCATCCACCTTGAAAATCTCAATCATCTCTTTTAAAGTTCTGAAAACTTGAATCCAGGACAGCTGCTACTGTTGTGAACATTAAGGTCAGTTGTTCAGGTCATCCAGCTTTCAAGTGAGAAGTTTGAACTATAAATAGGTGAGCTAACAGTCTTTATATTCTCTTGAATTTTGCTTTGTAACCCAATTTATTTCAAGCATTTGACACTGTATCTCAAGTGCTCTAAATTAAAAAAAAAAAATTTCTCCATTGGATACAAGAGAGGGCTTTGGAACAGAAAATGCAGGCAGTTATGAACAGCTGGGAACATGGCCTAAAGGTACAAGGTGCTACCTAAAAAGAAAAAAGGTTCTATAGATTTATCATTCTTGCTTTGTCACAATATGTGCTATTACACAGGGAGTATCTTCATTTTCATCAATGTATGAACACTTTCCAGGTTAAAAAAAGCTGCAGCATTTATCAGGTCCGCCACAGGTTTGTACCCACCAACAGATGGCAGAAGGCTGAGCATATTAACACTTCAGAGAAACAGTAAAGGAAAATGCAAGTTAGAATCTGCTGCATTATTAATAAATAGCACCAATGATGCTTATGGCTGCAGCCTAGCAAGCAATAGAGGCACTGCACCGTAATTCAGCATCGTATTTTGCAGTATTAACTCTTACCCTGCTGAAAATGCTGCATGTGTAATTTTCCAGAGATGCATGCTTTCCAAGGAGTGATCCCAAACCCAAGGGTTTTATAATGTGTGTAACAGCTCAGCAGCAATTAGGAGCTTCTAGATGGGACAGCAACACTTTAGATACTTATTCAAACTCAAATTCCACTTTAAAAATTCGAAGCCACGTGTTAGGTCACTGAACCGCTGTGTGTACCGCCAGAATACAGGCAGCAGTGAAGGCTAAAATGCTATTATGCCAAATCAGGTTAGTCTCAAATATGTTTTTAGAGGTTCGAAGATCTTTCATTCGTTCTTGCCCTAAAATTGTTTTTTCATTTTCAATCCCTCCTCCAAACAAGTTGGCATGAGAATCAAATCTTTTGAAATGATGCACTCCTGCTCAGACACCTGGAGGCCTCAGCGCAGCCAAAGGTCTCTGTTATGTTTCTGTTTGCATTCCAGCACCAGAGATGAACTGGGTGCAGAATGAAGAAGAACAGCATTCTGAATGAAAATTTGAAAGCTTAGGGCAGTGCTGGAGTATTTTTTTGATGCAGATAGAGGTTAGGCCAAGCTAACATCACAATAATTCCTACCTATGGTCACAATGTAGCAGCATGAGGTGTGAGCGATTTTATCTGAATGGCTATTTTGCCTTCAGTAATTCTGGTTTTATTGAGGGGTGGGTGTATGAAACTAAAGAAAATGATATTTTGAGTCCAAAACTCTCACTCAAAAAAACCAAATACTTTTTCAAAAGGAAACATTTTCTCTTGAAATTTCCTGCTTATCATTTCATGCTAAAGCATTATGGTGTTAGTGAAACTACATTTTTGAGCACTGGGATTTCCCACGTCGTAGGCGAGTCAGGCCCTACAGGCTGAGTATACTTTGTGCTACAGCCTGCTCCACGTGCTACTGTGCACGTACTGCATCTCCACCCTTGGTGCGTGCACTCCACCTTTCTTTCTGAAAAAGTAAACAACCCTTGTTGAGGTTCCAGACTTTCCAGACAAAATAAATAAATATAAATGCTTATGCTTACAGCAGTCTAGTCAGACATTTTGTCCTATTAACAATGCTGTATTTTGTAACCTTTCATTTTGGCTATCTAGTGCTCCACATTGCCATTCTAATCCAAAGAGAATATTGCACCCGGAGTCATTTGAGTCTGGCCATGCTCCCACAAAACCAACACAGATATTGCTTCCCAAACTGCTGCAGCCTGTGCAGGCAAAATCAGGCAACTACGTAGTTAATAAGCTGAGCAGTGATGTACAATTATGTTTGCCCAACTTGGCAGTGTCTCTACTCTTGTGCAATAGTGCTTAATGGATCCAAAACTTCCCAGTCTGCGCATCTCAAGACCAAAATGCAACCAGTTCCACTGTCTTAGGAATGCTGCTGTTTCTTGTGAAATCAACCATTGTGCTGTCTGTAACACAGCACCCTGCAGAGTTTCCTGAGTATAAAGAAGAAATGGAGCAAGTTTGGGGGATATTAGTCACATACCTGTACCCATTAAGACAACATTACTAGTGCACTGGCACATTGGTGCGGCTGTGTCCAGAATGCAAATGCATATCCATGTGTAGCAATATGCCGTGTCATACATAGAAATTTGCTTTCTCAGAGTTGGCTACAGGATACATCATGTGAGTATAGGTTGAAGGAAACTTGCCTTATATCCATAAAAAAATGACATTATCAGATATGCTACATTTGATGTATGCAAACAAGCGTCTTTCTATGACCATCAAGAAGGACTGAATTTCCCCAGAGTCTTCTACCACTTGAACCGAAGATGAACTGCAGGGTCTCAGTAAAGAAGCTTTTACAATCCTCACCAAAGACAAAGGTGTGAGCTCTCTTTTGAGGCCACACACAGAAAAGGGACAGAACTGTGAACTGCAGCTTACAACTTACAAGCCCTCAGGCCTTTGCTTCTTTAGCTGACACTAACAACAATATTTAGAGCTTTAAATTTCTGTTTTAGAAGGTGGCACAGTTCCACCTGCATTAGACCAGATCCAACGTGCCTTTGCAGTCAGCAAAGAGCTCAGACATCACCACAAGAAGAACAATATGGATGAAAAAGATCAATCAATCATATTGTAAATTATCCTGCTCCTCCCAGGCATTGAATCAAAATTTCCATGATTGCCACAGACTTAGACTTTTTTGTCAGCCCCTTTCCTTGCCTGGAAAACAAAGAGAGGAACATCAGAAGATGGTTCTGGAAAAATATTCATAGCATATTTCCCCCTACTTTGGGATAATATCATAAGCTGCCCTTTTGTAGTGCCTTTCCTCTAGAAAAAGCAAAGACTGATAAATACCTCATCCACCAGAACTTTGGGAAGTTGTTCTGATATATGGAAATAGAAATGCAGAAAAAAGGAGTGTCATGGGTTCAGCAGCAGCAGTCATTTTTCTCTTTTTCATAGTAGCTGGTGCAGCACTGGTTTTTTTTTGATTTTTGGCTTGGGCACAGTGCTGATAACACCAGTGTTTATAGTTATGGCTTAGAATGTTTAGGCTGGCCAGGGACTTTCTGAGTTTCATGCTCTGCCAGGG
>JASSUY010038182.1:0-34501 GCA_032466535.1 Forpus xanthops | reverse complement strand
CCGGAAGACGTAATCAGGAATGCTTTTGCTTGCTTTGATGAAGAAGCAACAGGTACGTAAGTGAAACTCAGACATTTGGGGGGGGGAGGGAGGGGGGAGATTGTACTTTTGTGTTTATTTGGGTTTCTAAATAGTATGCTGATTTTTGCACTTTTATAAATGAAGTATGACACAGTAATTCTAGATGGCACATTCTACCAAGTAGTAAGAATTTTGCTGAGTGAGAGTAAAAGCTGTCTGACTGTTCTGTGTGAGTACTGAGGACTACTAGTAATGTTGTTCTGTAAGTATTTGAAGAAAAGTGTGTTAACTGGACTGCATGTATGTTCCTCTGACTGCAAAATAAGATAGTGTTTGTTCTAAGGGTATAAGGAATTCAAACTGGAGGTACATGATTTTCTATGGCATTAAAAGGTAACATGTGAAATCTGATTTCAGATGGGGAGAAAGGAAAAGGCAGAATTGTTTTACTGTATCACACTTAAAATGCTGCACCTGTAATGTAGAGGGTAGAGGTTATCTATTATTCACATAGGGTAAGGCTCTGGAGAAGTGTGTTTCCAGTGGGGGTGAACCCTTATGGCAGTCCTGTGGAATCACAGGATATCAGCGCTATGACATGCTGTGAACGTATCTTACTAGTGCATGCCAAAATTACATAGCATCTGTACTAGAGACGTCATCGCACCTATAACTTTCCTCACAACTGTCCACAGTATTTCAGTCTAACCTGCGGATATGTGCTGTGAACCTTTCAAAGAATATTATTCTATTTCAAACAGCTATTTTCAGTCTGTGTATTTTTAGCACCTTTTGCCTTTTCAAAGAGCGTCCCCTTCCTGCTGAGGTGTAGGTAAACAGGCTTTCTGTTGGTAAGGCCTTTTCAAATGTTAATTGACTTCCTCCCCGTCAAGGAAAATCTCTTTACCATCTCCTTGAGAAGGAAGTTTTGTTAATAGGTTAATTATTTTCTCTCCACGGGTAGTCTGACTCACTCTGCTACAGATTTTTTTGTGTGCACCAAAACAAGAGCATGTGAATTGCAATACCAAGAAAATTATTCTGCTAACAGTTATGTTGAACAGTAACTTTCTATGTCTATGTAAATAATAAGCTACTAGTTTAGGCCTCCATGTACTGATAAGATTGATCTCATTATCTTTCAACTCTGTGTGGTAAATGTTTTAGTCTAGCCCTAGGGTGATCTGAGGATAATGGTTCCACCATTTTTTTGTGTCTTACACCATCCTGAAATGTTTACCAGAAAACATGCTAAATAGTTTTGCTATTTTATTGATTTTCGATTCGTAGCAGTCAAAATACAGTCTTCAAAATAATGTGTATTTGTAAAACCCATGTCATGTTTGCCTTTTATTCATTCTTTCCTCAGAGTTGCCTTCCGATAAGTTTGTTCCTTTTAAACATAAACAGAAGGGTTTCCAGTTATGTCAAACCTTTTCGGTTTTGTTTTTCCACTTCATACTCTCCATGAGTGTGTGTGTGTTACTATCCTGATATTCTGTCTCTACCTCAGTATAACTCCTTTGAAGGAGTATAATACAAATCAGATCCTCTTGATGAGGATAAGGCAGTGGTACTTGCTGTTTTTTACTTACATTTCCTATATTGCAAATCTAGTTGAGTATATTGCTTTAGCATTACTAACATGTATGAAATTTTGAAATTATTCTATGGTATTATAGTATATAATAACTATAAATTAGAACTATAAAAGTTATATCTGTATGCATTTGTTGTCTGATCTTTGATTCTGCATTGTCATCCGTTTTGTGCTGCCTGAATCTTAAATTTTGCTTCACTGTTGTTCCCCATCTACACTGAAGCTGTGTGTGAGGGAGAGTCGGCTTGCTATTTGCTTTACAATTTCATGCTGCTAAAACTTTTAGTGTGTTCCTAATCTAGCAACCCAGTTCAGTGTTTAAACACCTAGCTGCTCAAACAGGAGCAATGTGTCTCCTTGAGGCTAAACTTGGAGCACCAAAGGCTTTGCATTCTTTGAATACTAATCCTTTTGTCATCTCTCAGCACTTGGTCTCAGCAGGACTGCAGAAATAGAGAACCTAATCAGTCTTGCTGATTTTCCCCCTTCTTTACACACATCTGCTAGGACACAACTCCCGAGTTTGTCCTGATAAAGATGAGTCTGGCTAATTGAACATTCTCTGAATTTCTGAAGTAGAACATGGCTGTTAACCTTCTTCGTCTGGAATCAGACGTCAAGGGTTTGCCTACACTGGGATATGATGCTGGTTTAATTAGCATATGTTGAAACACGTTTTTCCATTCCCTGCAGCACACACCAACCCCATGATAATCTGCCATGTTCACTGACTGCCTTTCAGAACCAATTCCCTCTTTGGTTTTGTCTCTCAAATGAATTCTGTTTGCTTAAGTAATTCAACTCTCTTTCAAAGACAAAGCTGCTTTTTTTTTTTTTTCTCCTTTTTTTAATTTTTTTTTTGTCACATTCTGATTGAATCTACATCAGTTGATGTGGGTGTCTACATATGATTTCCAGCTGTTCTGCACAGTTTACATACTCTTTTTTGGAACCTACTTCTACGTCATCTATTCTGTTACTGATATTTCTCCAACTGAAGTTCAATAACTAATTTCTTTATCAAATGAAGCAACTGTCATGCATTTAAAAGCACAGTTGATCTTATTTCAACATTTATTGGTTTCTGCATTCTTCTACTATTTGCTACACACATTCCTTTTTTCATCTCAAAACTTTCCTGGAATTGTTTGGCAACTGATGGTTCTACTCATCTATTGAAATCGAATTAACAGGACATACTGAGCAACTGCTTTCTTCCAAAATCATCTGCTAATATTTTAGCATAAGTAACTTGATATATCATACCTTTTTCTTTACTAGCTTCTCTGCCTTTACATCTCCACAAGTAAACATTCTTCCTCTCTTCTGAGTTAACTTGCTCAATCCTGTCTGAAAGTCTTTTCTGCTATAAACTCTGTTCCTGGACACTTGCCAGCAGCTTTGTATTCACATAAACCACCTCTAGTAACAGTACTGTGTAGAGTGAAGAGCCAACCAATGGTTATTTAGTCCCCAGAGGAAACTAGTTGATAGAGGATACGCAAATATATCTAAGTCAAGAAAAATATAATTGAATTAAGAGAACAGCTTGTGTAATGAAGACTAGCAGTGGCAGGAACTTTTTTTTCCACTTTCAGCTGTTAAAGATCAGTGGCAGAAATAGGTGTTTACAGGATCACAGCAGATCAGGCCCTTTTTTCAAAAATCTGTATGAATTGCATTAAATGTCCCTCTCCTCCCCTTTGCATTCAAGGAGTTTCTTCAGTATCCAGTAAGAAAGTATTTTGGGCTCTTGGTGCAAATACATATTACCCACTGTATTAGTTAATTGCACATCTGCCCTTATGCCTGTTCTACTGCTTTTGAAGGCTTGCTTAAGAAACAGCTTCTCTTTTGTGTTTCTTTCTAGGGTTCATCCAAGAAGACTACCTGCGAGAGCTGCTCACCACAATGGGAGACAGGTTCACGGATGAGGAAGTAGATGAGTTGTACAGGGAGGCACCCATTGACAAAAAGGGGAACTTCAACTACATCGAGTTCACACGCATCCTGAAGCACGGAGCAAAAGACAAGGATGACTGAGCAGATCCTCAGATAACTGCAGATAGATTTCTCCCCTGCCTCTCCCGTCCCCCCCCCCCCCCCCCCCCGTTAGTTGTATTTCTCAGGATGTGTTTTGTCTTTTTTTTTTTGTTGGGACCTTTTGCATACAGTTTTAGTATTCCAGCTTTTTACCTCTGTGGACTCTGGGCCTGCTCAGTCACACCTGCACCTTTGTAGTAAGACTGTGAATGGACAGGACATAGAGGTTTAGGAACAAAGATCAGTGAGTGTACAAGCCCAGGTAAAAATGTCAATGCTACGCACCCTACATAGATTCATTTCACAGTTTTGATTGTAGCTTTTCAAATAAAACACTGCTATATTAAGCACATCATTAAAATTTTCACACTAGAAGTGGACTGTTTAATCATCTGTAAATATTTTTGCAACTATATGCAGTTTTGTTACCTATTTTTGCCTTAAAAATGAAGCATAATTCACTTAGGTATACTGATGTTTGTACTTCAGCAACTTCACTTTATGACTGTGAGCACATACAATGAAGAAACCCTGTCCTTCAAATTTTACTACACTGTAAGTTAATAATTTCTCTCCAGGACTTGCGTATTAAACACTTTAAATCCTATGGATGTAATTGAGGGGGTATTTTACCACCTTGGCACCTCCCTTTCTTGACACTGAGCACAATATAAATACTGCTATTAAAAACTTCTGTAGTAAATACTGCTGTTGTCTTAAAAAAGATACCATGTATGAGCAGAATGCTTGAGTGATGCCTCTTACCAGATCTGTAGGACTAACAATATAGATTTCATTACATTTTGTTGCAGCCTCTTACTTTTTTTTCCTTTCTTTTCTCTTCCTGTCTTTTTTCAAAGCACAATGAGGATGGGGCTGGATGGAGAGGTGTGCTCTGTCTAAAAATTACTTATTTCTTTCCAAATGAAACAATGTACAATATATTTTTAAGAGCTTCTGCTGAGAGTGGTGCTTTGGGTGTGTGAGAAGGAGGCATTCCTTTTTGTTCTATTTCTCATATCCTCCACTTCCTGTGGTAGGGATGCGTAGCAGATTGGCTCCAGTACTCTGAAGCAACTTTACCATGATCAGAATACTTGTGGTTTTATTTTTTTGGCCTTGAGAGAAAGGGTGATGAGCGCTGCTTCTGTCACTTCGAGGAATTGCATTGTTACTCTTCAGGATAGATGTCACTTGGTGGAGAGAGTGCTGACGTTTCTTGCTAGGCTGCTTTTCTGAACTGAACTTGTATTAAACTTCGTTAGAGGGCAGTGGTTATTTGTTTTAGAAACACACTGTTCTTCCATGAGTAACCTAAGAGAGCTGTCGTCTTTTGAGGACAGTGCTGTAGAAGTCATTCAATGGTACCAGTAAGAAAAACCTGTGCAGCTTCTGCTCGGAAGCCCGGGCCTCGCTTTGCTCCCCAGGGCGACTGCTTGAGGCCAGTCCCCAGCGCCATCGGTAGGTGGCATCGCAGCTCCCGGCGCTGGCTTGGCTGAAGGGTAAACGGTTCCCAGCACAAGTTTGTTGTTGACTCCCGAAGAGCTCGCTTGTTGCCGCGTACAGAGATAAAAAAGACCAGTTCAGTTCCCACAGAAGTTCTGCTCCTACCACAACAAGGACTAGTGCTGTCGGGAGTTTTCAAACTGCAGCTTTTGTATGGCACTAATCGAATTCATTCATTACAGAAGTGAGTAAAAGGAGGTTATCTGCCAGCCGTAGTTACAGTCGTGGATGTACAAATGCACATGTGGTGTATGTTTGAAAAAGATTGGGTTTCAAAGGGATGTAAGGCCTTCCTTGTAACTCAAACCAGACACACACTCGTGCTTTTCATTTCTCAGCATCTCTGTAAGCACCCTTCTTGTTCTGTGAGATCAGCTTTGAAAAACTACCCTCTCCCCATTCAAATATATATGTTTGCATAACTTTGTGTACATATGAAAGACTAAAACCCGTGACACAAACTAAACTGTTGATGCTCAGAGTGAGGCAGCTGGTATTTATCTACAGCAATAAAAGCCAGTTGTTAAAACCCCAGTTCTTGCTTCTGGGCCAGGGCGATGATGTTGCCATATAGCAACGGCTATATGCCATTTGGTCGTGTGATGAAGAATGGTAATTCACTAATGCTATTGTTCTTCCCCTTGCCTTGGGGACAGTCTTTGCTTTACTCTCCCAAGTTTAGTGGCATATAATGCTCATAAAAACATGTCAGGGAGAGTGATAAAAACTGACTTCTGGTAGGTAATTCAAAGGCCTGGGATTTCTCTTGTGAAGACATTTTAAACCCCCACTCACCTCTGATGCAGAAGGTGCCTTGAAGTCTGTGTCTCCCTGGAACCAGTAACACTGGTTTTAGAGACTAATTGCAGTTCTCACTCCTGGCAAAACCCTAAGAGCCGTGTGGTCTCCAAGTGTTCTCATTGAAGTGGGTCAGCAGAACGTGAAGGCGTTTGTGGGGGAATGCCTTTCTCTTTTTATTAGTATTAATTCAGTTGTTTTGTAGCTAGGCCTCTTGAGTGGAGGGCTGGAACAATGTGGCCTTCAATCTTCTCAGCTAGAAGAGAGAACTAAAAGTAGGTCTGCAGCATTCAGGCTGAATATTAAACCACTGAACAACTGAAGGAGGGAGGGTGGAACCATCACAAGTGGCTGTATTTCTAATTGTGCTTCTTTTTTCCTTTTTTTTTTTTTGCCAATGAAGGATCTTGGGCAATGATCCCAGCAGAAGAGATTAAAGCGATCAATTCTACCTGAAGAAAGACTTTCCTGCTCTTCAAGGTGAAGTTCCCAAAAGCTGTGATTCACAAGTGGAGCTGGTATGTTTGTTTCCTGTGGTTGCAGAGGCAACAGAGCTGAACCCTAAATGAGTTTTAGCTTATAAACCGTTTCCTCTCCAGGGCTCTTTGTAAACGTTTTCCTCTCTAGGGCTATTTGTGAGAAGCAATGCCTGGGAGTCACCAGGGAACTGTCTCACGCATCCTGTATCTGGCCTGATGCTTTCCCCCCCCCCAGCCTCCAGCTGTCAGTGTAGGTCATAACAGGAGAAGGTTGTCCCTGCCTTTCCTCTGCTTTAATGGGGTGTGCTGTGAGCTGCCGTGGCTCAGTACCTGGTTATCCTTGAGCAACTTGTCCATCTCTGCCCTAGGGGCAGTCATTTTGTAAGCTGTGCTCTCCCTGCTTGTGAGTTACAGCCTGAACTCACATAGAAAGAGCAGTTGGTGACTCCTTACCTCTGCCTCAGTACTTCTTGTGGATGAGATTCAGCAGATCCTTACTCAGTGTGCTTGCTTTAATAGTTACTAATTTTAGTGCCTAACTCCCCTAGATGGGGAGAGAGCAGCATCTGTCAATCTGGCAGGCATACCTCACTGTGAATAGTACCAATGATGTCAAGCATTCTTCCCTGTCACCCAGATACTATGACAATTTCCAAATGTCAAATAGAATTATGCTTGGTCTGAAAAATGTGAGTGTCTTACAATAATTCCTATCACCAGGGTAGTGGTGTCTAAATGCTAGGCACTTGGTATGACCTTTGTGGACTGTTTGCAGGCATGGTTTATATTGCTATTCAAACAACCTTAGCTAATTGCTGACTCATCACTAGTTCCACTTTATGGATCCCATTGCAGAAGTATAAAACTTGTTTCAGCAGCACTCATTAGCTGTGGAAGACAAACCTAACTGGAGTTCCTCTGTAATCACCATGAGATCAGAGGTCTCATGTAACCTGAGTGTTTAAGAATGTAAAAAACCATCCACACAACTGTAACAGGGATGCATACCAGTCCCAGCAGGCTTCTTTCAGTGAGGAGGTAGGAGTTGCAAATTAAAGATACTTTCAGCTGGAAACTCCCTTTTCAAATAACTGCAGGTCACAGTGACATTGGAAATGGTTGCAAAAAGCTACAGTGAGACCACAATAATTGCATGCCGCTGGCCCCCACACATATATACAAGGTTTCCTGAGAAATCTGCTGAGCTCTGTGCCCCACAGCCTTAGGGAGCTTCAAAGCTACAGGGCTGGTCAGCTAAAAGGGGAGTTGACAAGTTTCATGTTAGAAAGATAAGCCTGTGAACTTTGTGGTACATTTCTGGAAGAGAATTAAATGGAACAAAATTACTTATAGTTGGTTCTTGCCTGTTTCTTTTACTGATTCAGGGGATAAGGTATTGTATATGTATTAGAATCTGAGATACATGTTGTACAAACCATTAGTGATGATAGTTATTGCTATCCTGTTGGCAAACAGGAGAACTTGGCCATGAATCTAAACCCTTCAACTTTGCCTGCCCTCTCCTCTGCTAATTAAAAAAGCTAACAATGTAATTCTCAGTTGTTAGAATACAGCATTTCTGTCAGACTTTCTGTTTGTTTGGGTTTTTTTTTAACTAATTCAACATATCATTAGAATTTATCTTGTTTCTCTGCTGTAATAGGTGTAGGTACACACACTGCATTGGTCTCACCAGTGTTTGTTATTGTTACTT
Source organism: Forpus xanthops (assembly GCA_032466535.1). Taxonomy (NCBI): domain Eukaryota; kingdom Metazoa; phylum Chordata; class Aves; order Psittaciformes; family Psittacidae; genus Forpus; species Forpus xanthops. Next base: position 26,340 of record JASSUY010038182.1, on the reverse strand, counting down.
TTTGGCATGTACATTACCTCTTTACATAGGTGGGGCAGAGAACAGCAGAGCTGTTACAGCTGTATTTGGGGAACTCCTACTATATGGTAGACCTACGGCAAAAAAGTCATCAAACTTGAATGAAATGCTGAGGAATATACTGCAAAAATGACAAACTCTGATTCACTTACTGGAAGATTACTGTAGGCCAAATGAACTGCAAAGAGGAGGATAAACTGTTGCCATGGAGTGATAGTTACAACTGTGTGATTATCAGAAACCCTACCTGGTAACAACTAGAGCCAAATTTGGAGGCAAGTTACAATGGATGGATGGGCCAGCCATCAGAAGACAGGGATGAGGCTTGTAGGAAGTATCTGAGTGTACTCTTGTTCCTGTTGCAGTGCATGCAGCCTGTGGCCCCTGACATTTTCTGCCCCAAGCTCCAGACACAGAATTTTGGTAACTGAGGAGCCATCTAAACTGATGAGTATTAAAATACCAGAAAGAGGAGAGAAGATAAGGGCTTAGGCACTGAAGTATTTCCTGATGGAGCTGATCAGAGACATGACTCTCTATTGAGATCCCAGTAATCTGCCTTCTACAGGGGCTGGACACTAATGTGTAGGCAACTCTTTAGGTAGCTCCTTGCTTTAGCAATGCATAATACCTCTTCCAGGGTTGTTTTATATGTGATGTTTCACCCACTCCCCCTCTCACCCTTCCTTTCCTCCTGTCCTTTACATAAGTTCTCAAATGCCTTCCACATGTCAGGGTCCTGCATCTTAACCCCTTCTATTACAAGCTTTACACATGCCTAAGGGTTGAGGCCCTGAAGTGAGAAAGGCATTCCCTTCTCTGCTTTGTGTACCACACCTTGGGCCTCACCTTGAGATAAGATTCAAAGCAGCTAATAAGCTTGTAAGGCAGGCTTTACAAATTTTTATGAGTAAAAATTCAAGCACCTCCACGATTAAGGAGCAATTCACTGTCTGCTTTGAAAATGCTGGCAGTATCTACATGGGACATCAGTACCTCAGAGATTTCTGGCTCTTGGCTCAAACCAGATTCTTGTGCACATCACTGAATGCAGGGCAATAGGGCAGCACATGACAAAACTGTCAGCTGAGGGCAGTAGGTAAGGAAGCTAGGAAAACAGGAGACTGTTTTGGCTGATATTCTTACTGACAAGACCTGGAAGATCTTACCCTATGCCAGGGTTTCAGGGCTGGCAATTGTGCCTCTTCCACCACTGATCTCAAGTATTGCTATGAAAGAGCAAATTTCAAACAAAGGGGTGCTGGTTGTTTATTTTCACAACCACTTTGCAGACTCTAAGGGTACTTTACACATATGTGACTGATTCTGGATTATTCTTACCCGTGACAGATTTAGTGCTCGCACACACCCTTTGCAGGAATGTTTTTGTTACCTACTGGTGGTTTTGAAAATGACTGTAAAAGCAAGGAAAGCATTTGGGAGATGCTGTTATTATGAACAGGTTAGGGTGTGTTTATTTTAGTTATTTCTTCTTATTCCAATCCCTCCATGCCTCCCCTTAAGCCTATTCACAGGCTTTCCTTTTGCAGGAGCATTGTATTGAATTCAGTGAGGTTCACCTAAAAAAGGTCATTTCAGCAACATTTTGTGAGTTTCCAATATTTACCCTTACATACCAATAGTAATTTTGGCTCACTTCCTGACTCTGCTTTTCTTAGTTTTCTTTTGGTCTTTCATTTATTTTTTTAACTCTTGTGTTTTTTTAAAGTACAGTTTCCTTGAGTTTCAGCTTCTAATCAATATTACATTAGTGACTTTCCTGTACAGTTTGCCCCACTTTATTTCTGTGGCAGTTGAAATGTTCATCTGGTGAATCTCCTTGCATTTCTCTGCTATATGCAGCTGATGTCAGACACCTGTAATATCTGGGCATGTCCTTACACAGTCTGCAAAGGTTTCTTTCAGACTATTTTTTTTTTACCTCCCAGAAGCTATGGAGAAAAGGACAGCAAAAATCTGTTTAGAACAGAAGTTGGCTAGGGGTAGGGAGCAAGTTTTATCCCTGGAAATAAAAGCAATGTGGCATGAAGTTATTTCTAATATGGGTTCCTTTTAATGAATCTTAGCCACTTAGGTGATTGAAGACGTTAAATTGGCCTTTCCCTAAAGTAAGTAATTAACTTTCAACACAGAAAATTAAATTGCTTAATATTATTACACAGCTATCTGAACAATACTTCTACTGTCTTGTTGCTTTTATTGCCTTTTTGCCCCTGGCATTTGTATGTAATCATTCAGACACCATGAGACATATTGAGTAAATAAATTGGGGCCCTTTGCATAGTACAATCTTGTTTTATATAATCTTATACAATATGCCATTTCCATAGCCAAGTAATAAATAAGAGTAGAGTTAAGATAGAAACTTTGGGCAAAGCCAGTCTGTCCTATAATATACATAGTCAGAAGTAGTGTGGACTCCTAAAATAAGCTCTGTTTTTATTGAGAGACTCCTGAGTTGACTTCAGTAGGAATTTTGCTATTAGGCTGACGTATTTCCTACTACACTGTGAAAAGCTATCTGAAGAGCAACTTCTGTGCCAATGCTCACAATGCTCCCAGGGCTCCAGGCAGGTGAGCAGGTCTCTCTCTCAGTGTTTGTACAATGTCTAGCAAAACAGGCAGCAGTTGAGTGCACCTGAAATTATAATGTCTTAAGGCATTTCCATAATAAAAGTAATAAGCACTTTTCCAGTTAAGGTGACAAAAGCTCTGTTTGAACAGCTTTCCCTGTGCCCTCTCTAATTCATCGAACATCATTTTCACCTGTGGCTTTTGCTAGGCTGATTTAGCAGCTTTCTGTTAGCAGTGTTCTAGATAACAAGTGGCAAACAATATTCCAAGGCTGCCTCATCCTTTCTTATCCCAAAGCCTAATGACAAAAGGAGACAATTGTGCCTTGTTTGCTAACTACACACTGTGCTTTATCTTGCATTTTGGCTTATGTTGTCACCAAGTTGCTAATCACCATCCTGTGACACAGCTCCTCCATGCACCTCTTGGCTGCATTACCCAGGCATGGTACTGCAAAAGAGCAAATGCAAGCATTAGTACCTGTCGATAACTGTTGTTTAGGGGGAAGTTGTTCCTTTTGCCAGTCAGTGCATCATCATATCTTCAGGCCACTAAATAAACGCTATTATGCATCATCTGGGCACGATATGGTCTGCATGCTTCTGACTAGAGCTGAGTTACGCACATCCAGTAGAGCCCTCCAAGCAGTCAGGTGAGATTGTTAGCCTAGCTTCCAGCCTCAGTAGTGATCTGCCTTAGCAGCAGTATGGCTTCCACACTGTTGCATCGTAAGGAGAATCAGGGAAATCCTCTCATAAAGTACCAGAAGGATTCTGTTCCCTTATGGAAGTGCTGGAATTTCTGCTCACCCTCCTAGACACAGATGAATAAGTAAGCTAGCTGTTCCATGTCAGTCATGCTGCACAGCCTACAGCTCTGCACACTGGTGTCTGCGGCTATAATGTCCCCTCAGAGAACCTGTCTTGTATATGAATGTCTGAAACTGTGGCTTAAATGAGCTCATCTTATGCAGCTTTTAATCTGTCTTGCAAAAGAAGATTATTCTACGTAGGAGTCTTGCTTTGGCACCATGCTTGAATGGACAGAACCAACGGATGCACTTCGCTGGAAGTGACTGGGTTAAATGTGTCAGCAGGCCAAGTTCTTCCACACAAAGAGGAAATGAAGTCTGAATCAATTCCTAGAGTAGCACAAATCAGTGAGCTACCAAGAGCCCTCAAAGAGGTTCCCAAAGAGCTTCTCACTTAACCCAGGTAATTATAGCTGCAGGTGCCCATGTAAGCATGAATCACATAGGTGAAAGTAGTGTCGAAGCCTCAGCAAGACTGGTTTTATAAGCCTAGGAACTGAGTTCAGTGACATTATATTGACCTTACTGCCAAGACAGTCCTCACCCTAATGGCTAACCAGAGTTAAAGTATGTTATTGCCATTTGAAACACATGGGACTATGACAAGTTATATTGGCGAAATCCTAGTCTACATCCATACCAGTAAATCCAGTACTTATACATGTTTGACAGGGAAACTTTGGCTCCATGCCTGCAACTCAGTTTTTAACAAGTGAAGATCTGTTTCCATCCTATAGTGTTTGAAAGGAACTTCTGTTTTTGAGAACATGAGATAACTAAGGTAACAAATGACTTCATCATCTACCAATGTCCTATAAGCATGGGAGCACAGGTTTTGCAGAAAACTTCCAGGTTTGAATCCATCCTGAGCTTGGGCTTCTTTACGCAGTGAGCTGTACTTTTACTGTCCCAATTGCTTACATGCCTGATATCTGAAGTGGCCTTTTATTAGCTTTACTTTTTTTTTTCCTCTAGAAGATACATACCATAGCTAATGTTCTAGGCTGAGCTTAACAGCTTCATTGTTATTTCCAGTCTAAAGCCATATGTGGTCTACAGTGTGATGATGTCTTTGAGCCTCACTTGTGTCTTGCTCCTTCACAGCCTGATTCCAGCAATCCCATGCTGAACATGTTTAGCAAAGGTGGATAGCACTGAATTAAGCATAAGCACAGTGGCAACTAGTGCAGAATCATGTCTGTTAAGATTCATGCCCTTTGCATTCCAGCTCAGTATGTAGAGCTTACACACAGCAGTAGAGACCTGTGTGCAACTTCCTTTTGAGCTTTTTGAGCTTGAGAAAGCTGAAGCTATTCTAGACTGAGGCCTTTTTCTGCTCTTCCTGTTGAAGCTGGACTTCTGAAGGAGGGTCAGATTCATGGAAGGACAAGGAAAGACAGAAGGAGATAACATGTATGCCTGGCTCTGTAACTCAAATGTTTCTGAAGCACTTGACAACAGGCCAAATGCACTATGTGCATTTTGGTAAAGCAAAAAAATCATCAGAAGAATCCATTAATCTTAGGAAGTGTTCTTCTTACTGAACTGTAAAACTGGGTTCAGTATTTTCTTTTTCCACCTCCTTTTATATTTTGTACATACCCTTATTATTGGAGTTTCTTTTTGCCCAATTAAGAGGTTTCCCAGAGTTAAGGTGCTGATTTCCTGATTTGCTGTTGATTAGGTTTGAGTACTGTGTTCTGCAAAGGACATAGCTAAGAGAAAGTGTTTGTCTTCACTGTCCACTTCCACTTGGGTCTAAACTTCTAGCTGGTGAATTTCTGTAGGTTTTGAGAACACATAGGCAGTGAGGCTCTTTTCTGCCCTTCATCTACAGGCTCTTCCACCATACATCCAGTGGAGCACAAGTATAACCTCCACTACAGCTATAACTAATTGCTGATGGGGCTGCGGTGTGTGTAGGCAAGGAATGAACTCCTTCACTACGTAACTCAGGAAGCAATTGCACATCAAAATTCCCCCAGCAGGGGAAAGGTCACAGGACAAATCTATACCTGCTATTCCTGGTGAAACACCTGCAATGTATAACTTTTATGCATTCTCTCTCTTGACCTGCCCCCTCTAACAGTCTTTAAATATTCAACAGAAAGATGGGCATACATAAAAGCCCTACACAGCAGGTATAGCCTAGGCCTATGACGTGTGGAAAATCATGGAAGAGCTCCTTGGGTTCCTAGAATGGTCTTCAGTGCCAAAGCACCTGAAGAGATGTTTCAAGTTTTAAGCCAAATTTAGAGGTTTAGCATTTGCCAAATCTAAGTAACTGTAGAAGGCAGGGGGAGAAGAGGTGGTACACAGGAACGTACCAAATCTGGGCTACACATTAGGACTGCTCCTGCTTAGGTTCCTGCCCAACCCTACCCTCAAACACCAGTCTTGCCGATTTTAGCTCTCCCTCAGCAGAGCTGTTATGCCACAGCCCAAGCATGCTCCATGCCTTTAAATAATGCTACTTTTCCAGGCGTGGATTTTCCCTGTCCTCAGCTCCCAGCCAGGCTGGCTCTCTGGAGCAGGATTAATTTGATGGAAGGGCACCTTCAATACTCTCCTATTGTTTTTGCTTACCATAATAGAGAATGACAGCATAATGGTCAAGCACTGGGAGAAAGGGAGCATACAAGTGCCTGCAAGAGTCAAGTCATGCATTTACACTCTTCCATTTTATCCAGATGTAGTGCTTAGGGTTTGTAACATTGCAGTAAGCTGTGTAGCTCTGTCAATGTTTTTACAGCATACTGTGGGAGGATTCATCTGTCCCTACCCCAGATCCTGGCAGAAGTAGCATGGGTATGGCAAGTCATGAAAGCGAACTGGCTCTGGCTGCACATCTGTGGTTCCACCAGTGGCAAGGCATTGATCCAGTGGCTCATTCTCTGATGTGCATAAGTTATGCAACAAGCCTGCTTGTTTGCAACTCTCCTTTTAAATTGTCTGGAATTGAGCCTGTTCCCCACTTCAGATAGGTCGGTTTTCAGCTGTCTGACCCAGGCAACCCTTTGCATATCTGCTGCATCCCAAGACATCCTGCTCTTAGCTTTGGGGCTATGCAAGTCAGCACATTCCCTTTCTCCTGGCACATTTCTGTACAAGCCTGCCTCTTCTCAGCTTTCTAAGCCAATTTCAGCAATGTCAGCCTGTGCTACGTTCCACACCTTTCTAGTCTTGGTTTCCATCTGAGCTCTGTGAATCCAAGACCAGCACAAGACAATCTGTTCACTGCTCCTAATCTAGTCAGAATATACCCAACTGAAATACTTTTGGTTCAAGCTGGCACAGCTGCAGAGGAAAAGGAATTAGGACCAAACATCACTGTCTGATTCAATCGTTCTGGGCTGCCATGGAGCAGAAATCATGGTACTAAAAGAGAATCACTGTGGACTAAAGGAAGCAAGAATCCTTACAGAGAAAATGCCTGCATAACTAGTATATAAGCAGTAATTAGTACATAAGATGGTACCAAGTTCAAGACACACAAAAACTATCAAAAGAAGTGAAAGCATTAGTAATTGTGTTATTAATTACCTAGTGAAAAAGATTAATAAAGATGAAAATTTCAACTGTATTTGGTGAAAAACCTAGGAAGATGAAACAACAGTGCTTTCATGATTCACTCGCTGAAAAGGGAGCTTTTGAGATTTAACAGGAAGCAGTCGGACTGTCAACATGAAAGGAGCAATTGATCAGAGGAGAGTGCAGAGGGGCTCCCACTACAGAGCAAGCTCAGGAAATCAGTGCGATGGGCAATAATAGTGACAACGGAGGGCCCAGACCAAATGTTATAGGGGTTTTCTTAAGTGATGAGAAGGATTAAGAGCTTACTAGTATGAGCTAGAAGGAGGCAAACTAGTAGTAATAGAAGTTGGGGGGAAGGGGGGAGGTGTTTGAAGGAAGGAGAGAGTTTCCATTAATACAAAGATCAAAATTCTTTGCTTCGGGCTCAGGGAAAAGCCAAATGGTGAAAACAAACTGACTAGAGAGATCAAAGTTACTGATTTTGAAAATGGAATAGAGATTATTAGTGTCTTCTGATAGCAGTGAATGACAGAAATCAGTGTGCTGCTGACAGCAGTGTAGAATACGGTGGCATCAGTATATTTGGCAGAGGAGGAAAGCTATTATCTTTGTATTTTCTACTTCAAAATCCCACAAATTACTTTGTGCCGCAATTCTCAGAAGCAAGGAGGAAGTTCCTGGTCTTGAAAGAAGATACCAATAGGCCAAATATAACTGCTCAAGTTCATACTAGCTAGAGGAGAAAGGTTAGCAAGGGATGGAACAAGATGGTGAAATCTGGCTGAAATAGGAACAGTATGTTCAGAAGGCCACTGTCTGGTCATTTGCTGAATGATGAGATGATGGAAAAACATACAGAATGAAGGAGCATCAGGTAGGTGAGGCCAGGAGCAGTTCTGGGAGACAAGCAAAGAATCATTGCCAGTGAGGGCAAGACAGAACTGACTCTACTCAGTGGAATCAGACTGAAACCAAAAAAAATAAATACCCAAAGGAAAATTCGGATCTAACCACATTTCAATTCTGCTGATTTGCTTCATCAAGAAGTTTATGTAATACTTCATGTAGGAATCAAGAGTTTGCATTGATTCCACTCCTCTGTAGTCAGTTTTAATAATGTAACCTCAGAACTGTGGCAACCAGTTTAAAGCAAAAGTAGGAAACTTCCTGGAAACCAGAGATCTTGCTATCCATATGCCTGGCACAATCCATTCTGATGTGTACAGAACATGCACAAATAATGAAGTGAAATAACAGCATCAAGTTCAAATTTTATTGTCTTCTGTGCCCCCCTGCTTTTTCTACCTGGGAAAGAGGTGTATAGGTCAAGACTCCTCTTTTCCCTCTAACAAGCACTGTCCTTTGTATGCTGCCCTTGGACAGGTGATGGAGGCTGAGAAAACTAAAGGCAAAGGTTTGCAGGAAAGGAGGTGTTATGAACTGGAGGGTGCCAGCAGATGAGGAGAGAGACAGAGGTGGATGGGTAAAAGAACAGGAAGTGGAGCTCATGGTTTGGCACTACAAGAGGCAACAGCCTTGGTCAGCAGGGCTGTACAGGGCACAAGGCCTGTGGAGGGACCAGGTGAACACAGCACATGGGCTGCAGCTGGGGCATGTAAGCTGGGAACCAGCTGGAAAATTCTGCAAGTGGTGAGAGGTGACAGACTCACCTGGCAAGGGACAGCACTGCCCTGTTTTTTATCTTCTCTTGCTTTGCCTTTTGAATTTTTTGAAGCTGTCTGTCATCCTTACTCATACAGATTCATTCTTACCCTGGAAGTGACCCTACAGATTTCAATACTGATACTAAATGTACAGACATGTGTCATACAGAGCATTTAAAAGTAAAACGGTGACCTAAAAGTAATATGAAATATAAATATTTGCTCTACAAAATAGCTTTCTGCATATAGGTTTTGTTGTCAAAGGCTGTGCTGCAACATCATTTAAATGACTAAGATCAGGACTTTGGGCTCGTTGGGACTGTTTTGCTATGCTGCATGGGCTTTCACTGGCAGAGAGACCAATACTGCCAGTAAGGTCTTACAGCAGACAGTTTAATATAGATACTGAGTAAACACTATCAGGGCTCAGGAGAGGCCAAATGCTACTACCAGTGAAGAAAATGAAGGTAGCTGAAGGACCTAGATGGCAAGCAGATCCACTGGAGACATGCAGGCAGAAATCCTCCCATATTCAAATAATATGTCCAGAAAATAAGTCCAGAAAACAGTAAGGCCTGAATCAGGTACTGCCTGGCAGTGTTTATGCACAGAGAAGTCAACATAGTGGAACTTCAATAGGACAGCTCCTCCTGCTTCCTCCATTGATGACCAAACATTGGATCTAAAGGACTCTGCCAGTTCCCTGCTCCCTTCCACATTCTAGATAACAAGGACCCATCCTGAGAGATGAGAAGTTACGTAGGCAGCTATTGCTGCTCTTCAGAGAAGGGAAACCAGCTAAAAAACACACAGGAGCTGAGATTAAAACTGAAGAGTTTCTGGCTGGGTGCCCTCTGGAGTCCATAGCACTCTTTCCCATTAGAAAAACATTTGATTTACATAGAAATATTTTTGGCAAGAACATGGAAAAGACACACTATATGATAGATATGATTTTGATTACACTTTGAAAGTCTGCCTGAGTGGAAACAGTAGCAGCAAAATAGTTTGCTACCCCCCTCCAAACTTAAAATAAGGCTTTTCTGCTTAGCCAAATATTAAAATGACATTTCACTGCAAGTTCAGTCATCTCTCAAAGCTGCTTTCTCTTTACTAAGAAAACTTTCGACTTGCACATTAAAACAAGGATGGGTGAAAATAATCTTGATCGACCATTCCCGGATCACCTCCTCCTGTATCTTTTCCTTTTCTCATTACAACCATCACTTTAACAGCAGACTTGCATTTAATGTTACAGGAGCCCTTTAATGATGACTTATGAATGTGAACAGAGACAGAAGTTATTTTTGCAAATAATTATTGCACAGCACTATTGCTGCAGCAAGCACTCTGTTAGAACATGTGCAGCAAAAGCCATATAGTTAAAATTATTTGCAGATCTCCATTTTAAACTCTGACTTCATGTACTTGAGATGTCCCATTTGTGGTCTGAGTCCCAGGGAGAAATATTTTTTCTCCTTTTGTTTAAAACTTATTTCTATCTCAAACTGGAAGTATTTTGTTGCTGTCAGGGTTCCTGCTGTTCTTTAATCTCAGACGTTGTGGATGACGGCCTGGAACAGAACCATAGAATACCATTTATTCTGGTGCACATCCCTGAACATAGAGAAAGGGCTGGCAAATGGGGTCCAAATACTGGACCTGGACTATTCCCAGTTGGTCAGGATATGAGCAAAGAGTTTTCCCGGTTTATTTTCATACTCATACTGGGGTTTGAGTTTCTTAGTCACTCTGTTAATACCGGCATCATGAAAAACATGTCACTTACACCAAATCATTCTGACTCACTATATAGCTGACCAATCTCACTGGAGTCCTGTTTTCTCCTAAGTCACAACCTTGGCAACAGTCCAATTGCAAGATTGGGCAGACTGACTCTCCTGATAAAATTAATATGACCAGCTGTAACTATAGCTTATAGCTATACTTACACAGCTGTAAGTGTATCTGTAAGTACATATTTGAATTTTCAAGCCAGAGAAAATAATGTACGAGGTAAATATTCATGTTACTGGATGCACTGTACAGCAAAGACCAAGGTACCAAACACAGAATTTGCTTCTTTCCACAGACACCTAGCTTAACAATTTACCAAAGTAATCTTTAATGCATCCAGCATTCCTGGGCAAAACTTCTTTAATATATTACACTGCAATTCTACTAAACTAGCATTCTGAACCTATGCAACCACTTTTTTGTAGTATTTACTTAAAAGTTTTCCATCCAAATCTTGGTGGTGGTAGGCAGCTAATTACTGTTTTAAGTGGTCAAAGGTTCTTTAATAAAACCAAAGCTTTTCACATACAACTGGAAATTAAAACAGCCACATCAAATCTGGTACTGGGAGGCACATCTGATTAAACTGGGATCATGAGTGGCACCTTCTGATCTGGAAATGCCCTGCACCCATTATATCAGGTCACACTAAATGAGAAGCCGTCCTCTCTGTGGGCAGCTGGCATAGGTATCACATTGACAAAATTACCCTCTCTTCCACAGTCATGTGAGGCACGGTGGTCACAAGCTCCAACTTGCACTCTGAAGGCTGCTGCCTTGAATACTGGGGAAGACCCTGGTTCAGAACAGAGAACTCAAAGGAACTAAGGTCTTGAATCTGTTGCAATGCCACATGACCAGAGTCATCTCACAAACTAAACTACTGACAAGGTTACTTTCACTGGTGTGCTGGGCAAAGGGGACACACATATCAAATGGAGTGCTGCTGGATTTGTTGCTTTGGCTGGACATCCTACATCACCACTGCATGCAAAACATCACATCAGGGAAGGCAAGACTTTTCACATTCACCAAGCCAAACACCCAATGTAACTCTGTAAAGCAGAGCCATCCTTACAAGACTTGTTTTTCTAACATGGATTCAGCAGTTCAGGCCCTATTATTCTCTCTCTGCTCTAGCAGATGAAGAAATTTCCCTCCGTTGAAATACCACTGTACTTTGCCCTTCACACAGACAAAGAATCACTGACAAGACCACTACTGATGGAGGAGAACTCAGCGTGCCAGATGAAGGGAAAGCCCTGGCTAGGCAGGTTTCTCCCAGACCTGCTCCCGCTGCCAGGAGGTGCACACCTTTGCCAGGCTTCATGTGAGGTGCTCCCACTTGGCTGTCCTAGCTCTCACAGAGCAATAGACCTGCTGCAGAGCAGAAGTGGCACACTGCTTGTAAGGTTTTGACTTCCATGCAAAAGGCATGGTTGCTGGTCTGTGACAGTTTCAGCTCCCATTCTGTTAACATCTCTCCTAGAAACATCCAGCCTTGCTGCCTACCCCCAGGAAAAATGCCCCCACTCACAGACTGATACAGAGGCCCTTCCCAAAGCCTCAACTGCAGATACGACTCCTACATGCATATAGTGCAAATCAAGGATGAAGGATAGGTCCCTTTTAAGGTTTAAATGAAAACTGTGTTGTCTTTGGCTTAGGCTGATGTACCAGAGCAGCAAGGCTGTGCAGTTTCACTGCTCAAAGGTGCCATCAGAAGGAAGGAGACTGCTTGTGAGCCTTCATGTTAGAAACTGTGATAACTTCATATGCATAAAAATAACAAGGAGCAGTGTGCAGTGCCTCCACAAAAGAGCAACTGAATTGATTTATTTTTACATGCAATTATATATCTTAATCCTGTCCTAACTACTTTGCTGCTGCTGAGACAAGTAAAAAACACCCTTCAAATTCAATTCATGAAGTCAGGCCTAAACATCAACCATACTTTTTTCAAAACAACAGTGCAAAAAAAGACAAGTAGATAAAGCATGAAATATTTATCAGCACAAACTGAAATACACACTGAAAAGAGAACTATGGAAAAATATGTTGTACTTGCTACAGTTTAGGCCACATCCTGATTTCACATCCTGACTTAATTCAGTACAAGCCTGAAACAATGCTGTTTAAATCTACTTCACATTCACCCCAGGTAACTAAGAAAATGAAAACCTGGAATGAAATTTAACCTGATGTTAAATTAATGGCTAGGCTTAGGAGCACAAATGAAAGTAGAATCTCAAAAACTGTTCTTCCCCTTCCTTCATGTCACATTGTATTTAAACATATCCAAGCACTGAAACTATCACAGAGTTGAACAGTTCCTTAATTACAGGAACATAGTTTCCACAGGCACCAAAGGTTTGTGCTTTGAGTCTTCAAGTAATAGACTGAATTTAAGTAGCTGGTTTTGCTCTAGAGAGCTCTGTGCAGCCATTGAATCTATCAGGCTGTAACAACAGCTTGCTGGGTTTCTCCAAAAAGGTTGCTCAGTGTCCCACTGCCTGCCAAGACTGAAATAAAGCAATTGTTTTACTATCTTCTGCCCATGATGTAAAGCCTATATATTTTCCTGTCTTCCAGAGTCTATGAAAATACTCCTGAGAGCAAAAAGTCCTGACTCTTAAATCCTTCCTGTTGGAAAGGAAGGGGTAGGTATTCCCCCAAGCCTACTATGATCATATCTTTAGCTGAAATGCAGTCAGTCAGTCCTTTTCCTAGTCACATTTTCAAATGGGTCAGGAAACATCTAGGAACAAGAATAAGTGTTTCTTTCTTTGGAACAAGAACCTAAAAACATACAAATAGTTATTTAGTTCTGTTTCCTAAGAAACAGTTACTGTCATTAACGCTTCAAGGACAATCCTACTTTTTTTGGTTTTCATTTTAAAATGACAATACTGGGATATATATATATAATGCTTGCCTGTATCAGTAACTCCAACTTAAACAACATATAAACACAGAAGAAAAAACCCAACATCAAGGAATACTTGATGACTACATGCACTATAAGCACTGTTGATTTGTGCAAAAGCTGCTTTCCAGCCCTGCAGGTAGGTCCACTTTCATGATCTGATGTCCTCAAACCCTTCCTAGCATTACTCCATAGGTATGACACTGACTGAAGCAAACCCCTGAAGTCTCAAAGCAGAAACTTTCAAGCAGGCTCTTCCTCCAGCATGTTCACCGGACAATTGCAGGTCAGCTCTGAACATCCTTAAGCTACACATAATGCTCACAAAAGGCAAACCCAAGACCTTTTTCCCTGTATGTATGTATAGCACTTTTCCTATTAGCTTAGCAGTTATTTACAGCTACCATGGAAGATCTTGTTTCAGGCCCCTAAACTGGACTTTAACTCAAGGGTCTCTAACTCCATGCAACACTGACTGTTGGGTAACTCTCTATTAGGTAAGTTGTTTAAATAACTTTATAGAGCTTTGTATAAATAACTACATATCCATTAAAGCGAAAATACAAACCACATTTAGTGACAACACAGCTGAGTGAGAGAGGAAGTAATTCTCTCTCTGTGAGTTGATAAATATTTAGTTACAAGAGACTGGGAGAGATCTGTTATCGAGCACACAGTAATCTGGGAGCTGGAACATTCCCTTGGGATGTGTGTCACTTTGTGACTAAGCAGCATATGCTTGTTCTAGCTTATGACTGACAGAATGACTCGCCAGATTTAAAGATCACAGCTTCAAAAAAAGTTTCCACAGTGTGGTTGGGAAAGAGCTTCGGGAGAGGATGATGACAGAAAGATCACAAACTTAAGCCTTAAGGAGGACTTGAACAGTCCTCGTGATAGTGGAAATAACAGCTGTTCCAGTTCACCCTGCTGTTTGCACAGCCAGCTTAATATAGTGACCTGGAAAAACACCAAGCTTTCCAAAAGAGGTTTTAAATGCAAGGGCAAGACTTCACAAATAGCTATCTACTCACAGGTGGAGTGACCCAACGGCCTAAACTGAAACTGAAAAAAATCATACAGTGGACTGAAGACAAGGAACATGTCTCATAACACAGAGAGACAAACATGAAACTGAATACTTGACAGAGTTAAGCAAGTGGCAGGGGTGAAATATTAAAAATTGAAACTCCATAGAATTTACAGTGTTTAAATTCAGGCAGAGGAAAATAGCAAGATGGTCTGAAAACACAGAAGTTTCCAACAACCACTTTGGTTTTCCTTGCCTCTCTCCTGCCATGTTGGATATAAGCTCCTGAAAAAGTGAATTCTTCCTCTGGAAAATGTAAAAATCAAAGTTACCCAATTTTAGTTCTTCTAAATCATGGCCTTTTTAACATGATCTCTAGGTCACAGATCAAGGAGAAAATGATGTACCACAAAAAGGCATGTCTGACCCAGATCTCTGGATCACTTATTATTATGAATTGACCTGTAGGTGAGAGTTGATCACAAGGTATCAGAGATGGTACTAAACACAATGTAAACAGCTTTCTGTAAACAAACACATACAGATACAAATAAATATACGGGGTAACAGTCAGGTCAGATGTATTTTAAATTAGATTGTAAAGGGGTAAACCATTCCAGCAACATTACACACAAACTGAGTCCTACCAGTGTGAGATCTGAAAAGACTCCACATTCCCTATGCTGTTCCTTTCGTATGGGACAGCCAGGCAGGAGCTGGTGTACACATTGTCCAGTTTCCTACTTGGTATGAATGAGGGAAAAGGACACAGAGTGCAAGCATATCATTGCATGTATTCATTCCTTACAGTAAACTCAGTCCAAGCCTTCCTTGGACAGTCAGTGTTAGGGATTAAACCAGGGCTGACAGCCCAGTCAAACAAATGCCATTTACAAAGCTAGACTTTGCACTTCAGTAAATGCAGGGATGACCAGCAACAAGAACTCATGTCACAGGTCCCAAAATACTTTCAAAATTGCTAACAGGATAACTCTAACTGAAACCTTCCTCATTTAATCCACTGTGTTGAAAACAAACGGAAGTGCCACCAAAGAAGAAACATTGCAGATCCAGGTTTTAATTACGTTTTGAGGGCAGTTCCACCCCAGGATCCTGATGTATGGCTGAATTATGACACTTTACAGGGTGCTGCAAGAACATAGTATGTGGCTGCTTTTAGGTTATCAAAAGGAGTCAGGATGATTTAGACTAAACCTTTTTCCTGGGAGCTCATGCCAACACGTTTTACCATAGGCTTCTTATAGCCTAGCAGTACATATGCAGTGGTAGTTATCACAAAACACAGTAGACACAGAATCATAGAATTATTTAGTTGGAAGAGACCTTTAAAATTAACAAGTCCAACTGTTAACTCACTGTCCAAGTCCACCACTAAACCATATCCCTAAGTGCCACACCTATGCATCTTTTAAATACATCCTGGGGTGGACACTCTACCACTTTTCCCTGGGCAGCCTGTTCCAATGCTTGACAACCCTTTCAGTGAATAAATTTTTCCTAATATCCAATCTAAACCTTCCCTGGTGTAACTTACTGCCATTTTCTCTCATCCCATCACTTGTTACTGCAGTAACTCTCCAAGTAAAGAAATTCAAATGTGATACCTTTACAAATATCTCCAAAGTTCCAGTCTCTTACACAGGACACTTCTCAGAAAAGCTAATGTTTCCAGTAAAAGTTTTCCTTTTTTATCCTCTCATTTTCTTCATTTGCTTGGTTTTTTTTTTTTTTTTCTGTAAACAGTGAAAGAATAGTTCATTAAGGAAGTACTCATCTGTTACAAATTGGTTCATGATCATTATGGCCTTATCACAATGCTTTAGAACTGAGGTTTATGTGCCTGTGTGTGCGAAGGCATTCTGTTAATTGCAGAAAAAGGGAGTGATTCTTAACAAGCCTGAACTTTGGCAGCTACTTCATTATCTTAGTAGCAGATTCTGTAAAAGCTGCTTTATGGTTAAGCTTCAGAAGTATCTCAGTCTATTACTCAGAGGTGAGGCTACACAGAACAAGGGAAACTACAACCAATGTCAAGGTCTCCCCGAGTCAGACAAGATGCAAGCCTCTAATTCTTCTACTTCAAAGGATAAAACCTGTGAGCAATAATTTCACTGCTGTCAAAGCTAAACTCATGATAAAATACTACCAGATTGGCAACAGGTCCCAGTGTTCATTATGCAGGACACATGTCATGTCCTGGTAAGGCTCAGTACCTAAATATAGGCTCTGGAACATTAACGTTTGGTCCAATTCCTCCATTAGCATCTCCATCTTCCATTCTTAAACATGGATCGTGCCTTGCCCACAATATACAGCAAATTAAGTCTCACAAAGAACAGAGCATTGCATTATCCCATTCTGTAAACACAGACAGACTAGAAGTGCACAAAAGCTGCCATGGAAGACAACAGGAGCTGTTTCTGCAAATGTTGCTCTTCTGAAAAGCAAGATTGTTCATGACATTAGGAGCTGCAGGATCAAAGATTGCTGCAACTCTTCACCAAAATCTAAGGCTGAGCCACCAGGCCTGAGATAGTAGCTAAGCTGCTATAAAAGTCAGCTGAATCCAAAACCAATTATCTTTAAACCAACTTGGTTACTGTCTCTAGTTTTGGAACAGCATTGCTCTCACCCAGGCTTGTATTCCTTGTGTAAGGGTTTGCCTGAGCCACACTACTTCCTGATTCAGCTATCACAGAGGTTTGAACTGCAGTCTTACATACAACCAAGGTGCCCTCTTCCCATTCAGTAATCTTTTATTTTCTCAGAACTCCTCCTCAGTGTAGTAATTCTAGTATGATTCATCCAGGTACTATCTCACACACAAAAAACACTCCAACCAGCCCAAAACACATGGTACTTAGGCTTAGTAAAGGAGTTTCTCAACCAGTTATATTATTGTTAAAAAGTGCTGCAGAGGCCCAGAGTTCTGTAAAGCTTGCCTGCCACCACCGTAGTCTAAGTTATGTCAGTGTTCTAACCCAAGCAAAGATTTCTGCTTCTGCTCTCTTCAAGCACCCCTTTTCACAGAGAATCCAGGTCTGCCTCCTGCCTGTCTCTTCTGACAAGTAGGCTCTCCCTCCATTTATTTCCCCCTGCTGAGAAGCACCATGTCTGTCAGCTGTGACAATTCCCTTCTGTAAAGCAAAGCAGAAAGTAAAAATTAAACATTGAAAAATAATCTAGAGCCCTCTACTTCAAGGGCCTACTCTGTCAGTTTTGAGATCAAAAAAATTTGTCATAACATGGCTGTTCTCTATGATGTCTAAACATAACTCAAAATGGACGTCCTAATGTGGTCTGCATTTTGAAGAGTGCAAAATTCCCCAGCAGAATGATAACAGAAATCTGCCAGATTATAATGCTGATGCAGAAAATGTAAATCTTTGTGAAGTAGGTAATTTTGTAAAGTATCTATAACAGTTTTTTTTACCCTTGTGCATATAACCATATGTGGAGACACAGATGTGTTATACAGATTAGACTCCTTATGGGCAAAAAGGAAATTCCAGGACATAAGGTTATATTGCTTGTAATCACGGTGAAGAAATGCTAATTAATGAATTGTTCTCACTGGACAGGCAGCTTTCAAGGGTCCTCTTTTATCTCCGTAAATCAGATTTTGTTAGAAAACAAACTGATCAGTGACCGTTGCAGCAAAACTCAAGAGCTTTTTTCTAAGATATTCTTGCAAAGTCTGTGCAATGCTTGATGTGTGCCTTTTATTTTTCATTAAAAAGAAATCACTCGGTACCTCTAATACTTTCAGCACAGACCATAAAGAGCTGAATTAAAGTTGGGCAGAAATGTAAGCTTTCAGGATCTAAAGGACAAACTGAGGTTATCGCTTCAGATGCTTTAAAAGATGAATGTACAATTTGACCCAAGCCAAATTTCAAAGTCAGTGAAGACCAAGTGAAAATAAAAAGAAAAATGAAAAAGATTTCAGCAATTACTTAGCACTGACGTCTCAGTAGCAGAAAAACAACATGTACTTAGGTTAGAAGAAACATCCATGCCTCTGACAAATAACCTGATGCTTAGAACCAAACCAAATCCCAACAACAGACCCCCAAACTCTGAAATACTACTTTACACTCTATTTCATTCTTTTCATGTTGCAGTATAAATAGCAGTGACAACTGTGTTTCTTATAACAAAGATGTTTTTGAGTAAATAATAGCAAGAGGAAAATAGTGGCAAGGGGTGAAAGGGAGAAAAAGGGAGGAAAATTATTTTTCCACCCTACCACTAACCCAGAGACCTACTGATCTAAACAGACACAGGGCAGGGAGAGGTGGCAGAGGCAATTTATTTCCCAGGTCCATAAAATTCACCGGGATTATCTTTATGGACCCACTTACATACATCTCTGCAGAATTTTACTACTTCAAAATAGTGTAATATTTCCTAAAAGGAGAATTACCCAAGTTTGTCATGAAAGGCTTGAGAATTCTGAGGTCTCCCAAGACTATCATTCACTATAACAGCTAGAAGAGCTTGGAAAATACAGCTAAAGATACAAGTAGCACACAGGAATCTTTGCCAAAACTGCCTTCCTAGCAGCTTACTGCCTCCCACTCTTTCTCCTGCTACAACCTCCACATCTGCACTGGGGTTTTTGATGTTCATTCAACAAACAGTTAAAAATTACTTTTACGTTAGATACTGGCAGCAGCACAGCCAAAATACCTGATTAGGTGGTTTTGGCCCAACAGAGGCTCTAACAGAAAGTGCTGCCCCAATCTCCTTGCCATGTTCAAGACAAAAGTGACTAGTAAATCTGTTGACAGATTAGGAATGATAAAGAATTCCAACTGATCATTATTATTTAATATGAAATGAGCTCATGATCTCAGGGTGGTTCTGGCTGTAAGGCGGCATTACATCATTCATCCTTACTGTTGACACTGGAGCTTTTGGCACACATTTAGCAGACAGCACCTGCCTTGCTAGAACTCAGATATGTAATTAATTACTAGTTCAGTTCCCTTGATATACTAATCAGAGAAGCCACGGCTCCAATAAGAATAGGCTTTTGGTTTTTTGGCTAGGACATCCATATCTGACTCAGAGGAGGAACAGATAGCACAATCATAAAAAGAAGTTATAGTCCTGTCTCTGCAGCAAGTTCTACATTCAACTACCACCTGCAAAACCACCTGAGTAAACCATAACTTAGCCATATTATAGAAGGTACACCAGCGGAGGCAACTGACAACAGGTAGTGAGCTCAGAATCATGTATACACGCACATTATCTGACCATACACACAGAAACCTCTCGTGTTCATTTCCTAGGACAAGTGATCCACCCATCAAACCCATGCCTCTCCATTTTAGAGACAAGGATTTCATGCAGGACAGCGTCAAATGCTTTGCACAAGTTTAAGTAGATGTGCCAGTTGCTTCTCCGTTATCCAGCAATGCTGTACTCCCATTGAAGAACACCACCAAATTTGATAGGTAAATCTGCCCTTAGTGAAGCCATGTTGGCTGTCACCAATCACCTCCTTAATTTCCATGTGCCTTAGCATAGTTTCCAGGAGGATCTGCTCCATGATCTTGCTGGGAACAGAAGCAAGACTGACCGACCTGCAGTAATGCCCAGAAAATACTACAGCATATACAATAACTTTACAAGAAGGCAAAGGATATATACCAAACAGCACAAAGTAATCTTGTGAGCTTAGTCGTATTTTTGGGAATGCAAATGGCATCATGTTAACTGCAGAGAACCTTTTCCCCAGTATTTGCCCAGCAGTAAGAGCCATTCTGGTTTTACAAATATGGAAAAAACACTGCTGGTTCCCTGCGCCAAGTTCTTCAGTGTCAGATACAGAAGTCAGGTCCCCTGGCTTTTAACTCCCCTATTCTAATGAAAAAGTTATCCATGTACTTGAAATGTATTTTATGTGTTTTGCAAATTATTAAGTAAAAGTATTTCCATTTGACACTGCAAATACCAGAAAAAAACTAGAAACATCTTAAAATCTGAGGTTTGGACACTAGTTATTATGTTGTGTCTTCATGGCTGAACATAATCTTTGCAAAATGTAACAGCTGTGATCACTGCTATTGACAAAACAGGACCAACTCTACAGTCTTTGATAGCCATGAAAGAATGAGTTAGTACACTGGGAATCAGGGGTCAGAACCTATTCTGTCCTCAGGAAGTATGTAGAAAACACAAGATTTGTGCACTACGTAAGAACATCTAAAATAACCCTCTTGGGTTTTGTGAAGAAACATGAGAAGTTGAATACCCTATCTTCCTTGCAAATGTTCACCCCTATTAATTTTAAAATACATAAAATTAACTCCTTGGCTTCTCCTCAGGAGAACGGAGATTTCCTCCATTCTCAGCATGAAAGCAAGAGGCAAACCCACACAGCTCTGGGAACTCCTGAATTGTCAGCACCAAGGGTTCATAGATAATCTCTGACCTGGATGTTGCGGTTTGTTTTAATGTTTCATAACCATATCTTCTTTGATCTGCAAGTCTTTACATAGGCAGTTCTGCACTTTCAAGGTACAGGAACAGCCACTGCTTCAACTAATTTAAGAGATATATTAGTTATTAGAAATTAGTTATTAAAAATTAAACAGAAATACTTCTGATAACATAGTTGAAGGCATTGTTCTATTATCAGCAATTTAAATAAAAGTCATCAGTTGCCCATTCTTTAAATTCCACTGGTGATACACTGTAATTAAAAAGAAGAGGAAGACAACTGAACGTATTGCTGACTTCTGTGTGCTGAAGCCTAGAAATTGAACTCTGAAGAGGAACAGACAAGCCAAGCTATTGGTTTAACATCTTTGCACAAAACTGACTTCACTAAGACGAGTATTTGTTTTGGTGTGGTGGTTTGTTTTTTTTTTTTTGAGAGAAGTCAAGTAGACATCAGATTTGGTGTTGGTAAGTCACTCATCTCCGCAATCACCATAGTTACGCCTGAGGGTTTGTAACTGTAAGCTCCACTTTGGCTTTAAACCCACAAATGATTCATCAAAACTTTAAAAGGCCCAAATAGTTTCACAGGGAGTGAAATGCCCTTCATGTTTACCTGCAGCTTTGTTTCTACTGTCCCATTTCAGCTGAGATACAAACTCTCACCACCTTTTCTGTTGTGCTTGGGGCATTCAGTGTCTTCTCCTTGTGGATGTGTCACTAACAACATAACTGAACTCCTTTCAAAGCCTTTCCTTCTATGCAGAGATTCAGGCCTTACTTAACCCACTTAACCACTATCATCAAGAACAAAGCATCTTTAAGATATTTGAATTCCGTAAAAATTTACCTGAAACTGTCCTATAACTTCTCAAGCTACTGAGGAACCCAGGCAGACCAGCAGACAAGGGCAGCACAATTATGTAAATCTCTTTTCCTTAGGAATTCCAGATAAAACTCCTCATCTAGCTCTTCTTTGTCATGAGTGTAACATTTCAAGGTTCATTCAGTGCTACTTTGCTGCCTGCTCCTTAAAGAAGCAGCAATCATTTATTCCTAAGAGAAAACTCCATGCCAAAGCAGCACCTGTCAGCACCAACCCCTACTCTAACCCCATGAAGCCTTTGCCCTGGCCAGATCTCTGGAGTTCAGCTTCCCTCACATAAGCCATGGAGACAGAACACTCATTAAGTTCTTGGTTTCTTCTCTATTCAGCTTCCATGACACTCATGGTTCTTGCTGCTTCCTCAGCTTTGAGCAGGAGCAGTACCTGATACTAAGGAACAGAGATGACCAGCCAACCCAGAAGCAGCTCTGACTGATCACATCTGTGAGGGCAGGTTTTCCCTATCCCACTGCCCCACTTTTATTGAAATCCCCAAGCTCCTATGGCATTAGATGAGGTTTCAAAGCAGTGTTAGGCACACTCAAGGCCCATCCAAACAAAAAAATGTACTGTCATGATTCACAATGCATCAGCCAGTGACTCAGATAACTGGCTCCCCGGAGAGCTCTTTTGAAGCGTATGCGAGTCAACAGACTGACAGAAAAGCACAATATGCCATCACCAGGCACTCATGGGAGCCTCACTGCTTCCTCTGCAGCATGTCTCATTCTCCTGTCTCCAGTATATCTCTTTTATAACTCCCTCTGGCTCTGTCAAAGCAAGTTACACTTTATTAATTTGCTGATCAGGTCCATTCATATTGCAGAAATTAAACTAATGAGAAGTGCAGCAGTTTGAATGCTAGCAGAACTAGAAGTTATAGCACCTTGCCTCATTGAAGTCTTTTGATAAATTTGAACTAGGCCAAAGTCTCACTACCGAGCTCTAAGACCATCTGAACACCCAAGTGTGGCTGCTTGAGTAATGCTAGGGCCCACTCAAAGCAGCTTACTTATCCATGCAGTCTGCAGCCCCAGGTAGTCTTGTGTTTCTATCTCCACCTAAACCTGCTTGCCGTTCTGCTGCCTTAAGCTACTCCTGATGCTGGGCCACCAACAAACCTTATCTTATTTGTACTGAATTTCACACATTTGAAGTATAATTGACATTCCTGACAGGGATGCTCTATAACAAGTTCAGCCACTTCAGGGAAAGTGCACTGCTGAAGACAATCATTAGCATGACTTTCTTAGCAGTTGTCATGCATAACACTGTGCTAGGTGGACATGAAAGTCTGAAGCTGACTTTGAGAGTGAAAAGTAGTATGGCTATATTCATGTGGTATTTCATCAATACTAAGCCTTATATCTCAGCTAATTAGTGAAGCAGGAACAGCACAATGACAAGATCAGACTGTTAGCAGTGCTCAAAACTAATTTACTGTGACACATGTTACTTGGATAGACTTAGATTTTGGCCAGTCTACAAAGAACTTTTGCAGCGGCATCTCATTTCCCAGCAGATGCTGGCACAACACACACACCAGAATGATCATTTCTGCTAGGCATTCCATTCACTAAGCCTTCCAAAAATAATATTGTTACCAAATTTGCAATATAGTATCTTCCATCTGTACACACATTATTACTGTCAGTGCTGTGAGACAACAAGGAACTTTGATAAAATACCATTGTAAAGAATCAGTTATGTAAATAACAGCACTGTGTGCTATATATACATACACAGATGGATGCAAAGCTTTGTATGCAAATGTTCTCTGCTTTGCGCTTTCTTCTAAGATTCACACCAACAGTGAAAGCAGGACATGTTACTACACTGAAGAAGTAGGTTTGTAAGCACATACATTTCTGTAAGCCCAGGATACATCCGTACATACAGAACAGAACATCAGTCCAAAGTGTTCCGTATATTAAAATGAGGCAGCAAAAATATTAAATAAATGCATTCTGTGCTATTATTCTTTTCCTTAGATTTATAGCACCCATGAAATCACATTGTTTTATTAGCAATGTTCATGCTTTCATATTAGAACTATCGATACATTAACTCTATTACTACAAGAAAAAAAAATCAAACAACAGTACAGCACTGTAAGAAAGCAACAGTTTAAGTGTTTTACCTCTGTAAACAAGCTTTATTTAAACTTCTGCATTTAAGAAAATTCTGTGTAATACAACATCCCCTATTTGGCATGAATAATAGGTCTCGGAGTTTTAACTTTTATACAAATATAAAGCTATTCCACTTCTAAAAACCGAACAATTTGAGAAATCATGTTTTGGAAGATGACATTTACTGACACCAAATTAATTAACAAGCAATGATCGTTGTCTCTTGTGTAATCCTTATTCTTGTCTGTCTCAAATATGTGGTTCAGTGTCTGTGTTAAAGAATCAGATTAAAGCTTCAATTTAAATGGGGAAACTAAAACATAAAAAAAATGGGGTGCGTGCTAAATTTATTTCAACATTTCCAACTTCTGTAACTATAAAACAGTTCATAAGCCTATGCACTGCATAAACCCCCTCTTTTTCCCCCAGATCTTTCAAACCCCCAGTGAGGGCTAGTGACCACCACTTTGGCCGTAGTTGTCATGTCCATTTCAGTATTGTATGCCACTTAAAACACAGCGCCTATCCAGTTATCACTGCTGATTAAAAAGCTCTTTATTCTAGAAGAAATTAGATTCAACAGTAGCAGCTATCGCTCTACTGCCCTCCTGAGCAGCACTGCTCACAGCAACATGGCTCCTGCTAACCACATGACATAATCACACACAGCTGAGCACATCTATATTTTATCATGAATTAGATATGCTAACCATGAACAGGTACAGGTGAACAATTTAATAGAACACAGTTACAGAGTGCTTTGTGTTCACTACAGTTTATTGCAGGTATATCTTATTTATCTAGTATTAAACCTGCAGCAGTTTCTTTTCATATAAATTAGAGAGAACACATGCATTGGTTCAATATCAATTAGCTTTCCACTGAAAAGTCAAAAATACAGGATTTTTGAAACTTTCAACATTTCCAGTTCACATTTAAGGCTAAAAGGTTCTGTCTTCAAAAGGGAAGTTGCTCAGTCTTAAACTAGTGTCATTTAAGAAAAGAAATGCTAGCCAGGACTTAGCTATACGCAGCTTGCTTAGATTCTGTGTCTGCAGCCGCACTTGCAAGAGACTGAAATAGATGACAATCATCTGCCTTAACTACACACAGGTAAGAGACAATTAGCACCTTGTAAAGATGTAAACAACCCAACACAAAGACTGAAAGTCATTCAAACTTGGTGTAGCCTTCTTCCTTCCACTGTTCAGGACTAACCAGTAAATCAAATATCTTTGCACCTGAAGTTTATCTCTGAACAGCTGAAGTCAGATGCTTAGCCATTTGATGATCCCACATAAGACTGTTAAGCATCCAGGTGATTAAATTCCAGCTCCTCAGGAGACTAATGACTCAGACACAGGTTTTGTTACACCTCATAATGGGTACAGAGGTGGGGCAGGTACAAGAGATTCTAATACTTGCTGGTACTAGGATGGTAATTCTACTACATCCTTTAATTGCAGTGGATGGAGGAAGAACAGTTTTTAGTGTCTTAATAGTTAACAGATCAACATATGATTAACAGCTGTGTAAAGAGTTGTATTTGCTCCATGAGAATACACGGCTTGTTCATCTAGTTTCACTTAAGTGTCCAGAGACTGCTTCTTATCAAGAAATGAAACAGTCACACTAAAAGTTTAGGCTGTTATATAATAACTTTACACTGAGGATCCAAGTGCGACTGTTCCTACCTTCAGTGTCTCCTAATACATAACCACAATTTTCCTGAGCCCCCCAGGGCAGTTACCCCCCACCTGGCTACAACTCTTACCACACAGCTAATTATGCAGGCCACAGAGCACCTAAAAAATACTGAGAATGTCCCCTAAGATTTCTGGATTTTGAGATAACTTTATTTAAAGGTATTTTATATAAAGTTGATTTAAAGACTCACAAAGACTTCTAAAATCACAAAGACTATCACAAAAATATTTACACGAAGAACTCTTTGAGTATTTACACTCTAAAAACAACCAAGTGCCCGAATCCCATGAAAGCAAATGCTTATAACACAGTTTTAGGGACTGCCTGTCATAATGCCATTTGCTTTACGTAAGTCAAGGCTTCTCACACTACATACAGCTAAGGGTTGTCACAGGTCCCACGCTGTACCTGAGAGAGATATTCATAAGGTCACTGTGTTTTGAGATCCATGATCCCTTATGTTCATTTTGGACACTGTGAAAGATTACTTGGTGACAGGCTGCCTTACACCTTCACAAAATACACTAATTGTCTCAAGCTGCTAATGGACTGCCCAGAATATCCATATCCAAATGACATGTGCCAAAAATCCAATCCTTGGGATGCTCCTAGGTTACAGTTTACACTCCACCAACACGTCCTAGTTTAAACAAAAAAAAAAAAAAAAAAAAAAACCAAAAAACACCACCAAAAAAAACCAACACGCCCCCCCCCCAAAAAAAAAAAAAAAAAAAACACCACTACCAAAAAACACCCACAAAAAAGG